>JAULKM010106449.1:0-24200 GCA_032355605.1 Rubia tinctorum | reverse complement strand
ACTCAAACTAGGTTGCAAAATGAAGGATTTAGATACGAAAACCAAAAATGGTTATCCAAACCCCTTATGATGCAAACTTACCTAAATCTAGCAATCTTACAACAAAAAGATAACAAAAGAGATGTTAAATGCTTCAGAAAACACATGTATTTGACGTCTCATCAGGTATCAATATTACATCAACATGAAATTAGGCTATGGTGTGTGCTAACTAAGTGTGATAATCATGCAATTCACAAGAATATGAAGAACAAGCAAACATAGTAATCACAAAACACATAGAAATAGGTATATCTGAGAAATATCATAAAATAAGCATTAATACATGATTACAAATATAATCCCCAAGTTAATCAACTACTTCCGAAGCATTGAACCCAAGTATTTCATTGGATTCAACACTTTTGGGCAAAAGAAAAATAATGAGAAAAAATGAAAAAGAACTTAGAGAGAAGGAAGAGTATTTTCTCTCTCTAGCCTACTCATGAAGATGAAAAATAAGCATTCCACTGAACCCTAGTATAAAAAGGTCCATATATTGGAATAGGGAATTGAACTTTGAAAAAAGGCAAAAAAACCCTAGCAGCCTCAATTTTCGCAGCAAGTGGCTGACGACACAGTCCGTTCAGGCTCGTGCAAAATGGCCAGTGTGGCACGACACGGTCCTTGCAGCCTTATACAAGGCAGCCTACATGGACAGAAATGGGCCGGGCAACCTTGTTCCAAGATAAAGCACGAACTTACACAGTCTGTGCAGCCTTGTGCAATGTGGCCCACACGGACCTTCACAGACCGTGGGATGGTACTTGCTCCAGAACTTCAGATTTACGCGCGTACGGCTCGTCGGCTGGAATGACCTTTGTTTCAAAAAATTGGCACTGTCCATGCTATTTCTCACACCTCGTGGGATAGGCTTAGCTTTGGTGACTTAGAACAACACATGACGTTTAAATCGGAGAGGCCCGTGCCCATACTTAGCCGTTGGGGAGTGTTTTTGCACCTTTGGTGTAACAGCCCTCATGGATATGCATGGTTCGTGTAAGGGCATTTTCATGAACCGCACAAGCCACTTTGCACGGATCCGTACGGATGGTCTTGGCTTAGTGCACAGACTGTGCCGGTCAGTTGGCCAACTAGTTGTTTGCTCCGCTATAGATGAACATATGATCTGATTTGAGAGTTCTTATAGTTGATTTTATAGCGCTTGAGAAGACAAATTCAACGGTGAAAAATACAAAGGCTGATTATTCTTGTATCTTTCCAAGAATTCCGTGCAACTCTCGGACTACAATTCCTCCGCTTCTTTTTTGGCCTTCTGGAACTCCATATCTGTCTTTTTTTGCCTCAATTACATCTACTACAATGGTTCATAATATTTGTCCTTCAATATACTACCATCCTTGTTAATGCCCTTTGATTTCTTCTACTATCCTTGCAAATGACCTTCAAATATATTCTACCACTCTCGCGAATGGATTTCTACAATATGATGATGAAAACGTACTCATGAGCAACCTACTAATAAGATCAAAAAGGAAGATCTAAGTGCCCATGACTAAAAAGTGTCTATTAGATTTAATTAAGTCTACAAAACTTGGAATTTAGAAAAGAAAATTAATAATGTCCATCTGAACCCTTTGTCGTGTAAACCAAACCAAAACTAGGAATAAACCAAACAAAAGATGATAATAAATGGGTCAAATGCATTGGTTAATGCATGCATAAAGGTGCACATCAATCCTCTAACATTAACCCTTTACTTGTCCTTGATTAAACAAAAATTAGAAAAGATTCAAGAAAAATGTAGCTTGCAAAGATAAGTTAACCAACACATTCAACTTATTCCTAAGCTACCCTAGTTCCCCCAAAGATTGTAAGAATATCACAACTCACACTCTTCTAGAATATGCTAAACTAACCTATCCACCAAAAATACATGAAGGAATAAATGGAAAAAAGGCTAAGTAGAGTGATAAGTGCTAAACTAGTTTACTAATTAGAAGAAACAACCAAATACAATCCAAGAGATGTTGATGAAGAAACTGTCAAATATGGCCAAAATATGTTGATGAAGAAACCTCCAAAGATGGCAAAAGGCTGTTCAAGTTCCATTTCCAATTTCTCTAAATTTTTCTCATTTTTCCTAGGAGGCTTTTGGGTTTTTATCCTAGCATTCACACATGTTGAGCTCACCTCTCACCTTTTTTCACATGGCCTATCATTTTTCCTAGGTTTTCCAACCTAGCCGGGCCTAGCCTCTCATTTTAACATTGGTCTTTCGACCTATCCAGGCTTTCTTCCCACTTTTTTTTCTAAGTTTCCCTTTTGGGTTTCCAACTTAGCCGGGTATTTTTTTTCAAATTTTTTTGTGTACCAAAAAATGCCCCAAAGGCGGGCTTCATACTACAAAAAGATCATGAAAAAAAAGTTACACCAACAAAAGATTCATTCCAAACATTTCCCAACAAAAAAACTACAAAAAAGGTTCCCTCACACCTAAAAACAGACAAACAACCAAAAGTTCAAATATCCTAATGAGGGAACGTACCAAAAACAAGGGAAAGCATTCATCAAAGCAGTTGTCATCCAAGATCCAAATCATAGGCCACCATAAATGTACCTCAACCCTCTTTCACACTTAGTTCATATTGTCCTCAATGTATGTGACAAAGGCAAAAAGGAAGGATTGAAAACATCGAATAATTATCTCTATCTCTTGTTTTCAAATTCATCAAAACAATCCTGTAAAAACAAGAAAACCTAGTGTAACACTGCTCCACAAAAGAATTTGATGACTATCATTCCCAAAAGTTGCCAAGAAATATCAAACACAATCTAATTATAGCACAATTACAAAAATCTACCAACAAAAATGAAAATACTGCTTCTTTATTGTTTTTCTCATGATTTATTTGTACTAAAGAGTTTATTCTTGGATTCGGTCACCAGGACGGGATTGGCCTCCTTATTTTTTTCTAAATTCCCAAATTCCCAAATTCCCCATAAGGTTTAAAACTTTACCCATTGACTAACCAAATAATGCCATTCTCTCCATCTTTTACCTCTATTGCTCCTTGATCATATACCTTGGTAAATATATATGGACCTCTCCACGTGGATACCAATTTATTCAGAAAAAATACGTAGCCGAACCTTGTAAACAAGGACATTTTGTCACACAAAAAAGTTATTCTTTACTATTTTCTTATCATGTTGTGCTTTTGCTTTTCGTTATACATTTGTGTGGTGTCATAGGATTTGCCCCTAAACTCTTCAAGTTCTTGGAGTTGCAATTTCCTATGTTTCTCAGCTTCACTCAAGTTCATATTCAAGCGTTTAACGGCCCAATGTTTTTTTAACTCGAGTTCGACCGGGAGGTGGCATCTCTTGCCAAAGTGAATCCAAAAAGGTGAAATGCCTATGGGTGTTTTATATGGGGTCCTATAGGCCCAAAGCGCATTATCAAATCTAGCAGACCAATCCCTTCTAGAGGGATTTACCATCTTTTCAAAGATGGTTAGATTTCCTGATTGGGCACTTTTTCTTTGCCATTTGTTTGTAGGTGGTAAGCAGTTTATGCCCTATTGGTCACTCCATATATTTTAAACAAGGCTCCCATGATTTTATTACAAAAGTGAGTACCTCTATCAATAATGATGGTTCAGGGTATACTGAACCGTGAGAAGAAGTTATATTTGAGGAAACTCATAACGGTTGCCGCATCATTCTTCTTTGTCGGTTTGGCCCCGACCCATTTGAAAATATAATCTACCACCACTAGGATATAATAATTACAATTGGACACAGGGAAAGGGCCAATGAAATCCATTCCCCACACATCAAAAACCTCATCCAGCTTTGAGAGAAATTGGACCATGTCATTTTTTAATAAGATATTGCCCATCTTTTGGCTCCTATCACAAGCTAGAATTAACTCTCAGATATGTTTCAACATGTTAGGCAATAAAGGCCACATTTCGCTATTTTCTTAGCGGTTCTCTTATACCCAAAATTTCCACCTGCATTTGAAGAATGACAAGGGCTAAGTATTGGCTCCATCCCATCTTACAAAACACACCTCACAATATCTTGATTGGAGCAATGTTTCCAAAGTTATGGGTTGTCCCAAAAATATTCCTTCACCTCATTCACTAGTATGTCCCTTTTGGTTTAATCAAAGGAGGGGGAAATTCCCCCATGGTAGGATAGTTCCCCATGGTAGGGTAGTTCACTATGTCAGCATACCAATGTTGGCTAGTTGTCTCACCAAACAATTTATTGTCGGTAAATTCTTTCTGAATGTGTTCTTACTTAGCCTTTTCCTTAGTTGGATCTTGGCTCTCAAGGGTTGTCAGTCTACTCAAATGGCCGACCACTACATTCTCACTTCCCTTTTTGTCCCTCACCTTGAGGTAAAACTCACTCAAAAGAAGTATCCACCTAATAAACTTAGGTTTTTATTCTTTATAAGTTATAAAATAGCAGAAAGCTACATTATCATTATATGAAATGACCTTGGTGCCTAAGAGGTACCCACTAAACTTCTCAAGTACAAATAATACGACCAATAACTTTTTCTCTGTAGTGGAGTCGTTACATTTAGTATCATTAAGAGTCAGTGAAACATAGTAAATGACATGTGGTACTCTCCCTACCTCCTAGCCTAACATCGCTCATATGGCATAATCACTTGCATCATACAATATTTCAGAAGGGAGGGACCAGTTTGGAGGCTGAATAATAATGGTGGTAACAAGCATTTCCTTCAAAGTGTCAAAGGCTTTTCTACCCTCCTCATCAACAATGAATTTAACATCCATTTGCAACAATTTTCATAAGGGAGAAGAAATCTTAGAAAAGTCCTTAATGAAACTCTATAAAAATATGGCGTGCCCTAAGAATGACCTAATGTCTCTCACGCAAATGGGGTAGGGAAGGGATTTGATTGTGTCTACTTTAACCATATCCACTTCTAGACCTTGAGCTGACACCACATGACCTAGAAAAATGTCTCTTTCTACCATAAAGTGACATTCCTTGGAGTTTAAAACAAGGTTGGTGCCAATACACCTTTCTAGCACATGTGCCAGATGATGTAAGCATGAGTCGAAGGAGTCCCCACAAATGGTGTAAACATCAATGAAGTCTTCAATGAAGTGCTCCATAAAATCTGAGAATATGCTAACCATGCATCTCTGAAAGGTACTCGGGGCATTGCAAAGGCCGAAAGGCATGCGTCTATAGGAAAAAGTTCCAAAAGGCCATGTGAAGGTTGTTTTCTCTTAGTCCTCCGGATCGATGGCTATTTGGAAATATCTAGAACAACCATCAAGAAAGAAACAGTGGGAGTGACCGACTAATATCTCAAGCATTTGGTTGATGAAAGGAAAGGAAAAATGATTCTTGCGAGTTATTGTATTCAAGCGGCAATAGTCAATGCAAACTCGGCATTCTTTTTTAATTTGAGTGGGAACCAAATCCCCATCCTTGTTCTCTACCACTTGGCACCACCAATCTTTTTTTATACCACTTGAGTGGGACTCACCCATTTACAATTGGAGATAGGATATATCACCCCTGCCATGAGTAGCTTAAGAAGTTCACCTTTAACTACGTCTATCATTGGCGGGTTCAACCGCCTTTGAGATTGGCGTACGCGTGTTGTATTCTCTTCCAATAATATATTATGCATTCAAGTTGAGGGCTTATACCTTTGATATCGGCTAAAGTCCAACCTATGACTCCCTTGAATTTCTTAATCACCTTAATCAACCTATTTTCTTGGTCACTAGTGAGCTTACTATAAATAATCACCGGTAATGTCTCACCCTCACCTATGAAAGCATACTCCAAGCCTTCGGGTAAAGGATTAATTTCAACTATTGGTGGTTCCTCTATTTAAGGCTTTGTTTCAAGAATCACTAGGTCATATAAGTTCGTAGGTAAGGCATCTATTTGAGTGTCAATTTGGAGATCAACCTCCCCCACATTATCCACTAAACTAGTGTTCCTATAATTAGCATGATCATAGTTTAACGGATTTGAATCCAACGCTACAGTCATAGCCCTTTTGAAAGCTTCTTGCACAATGACCTCAAACCATCATTTTTAACAAGAGAAGACTCATCAAGGATAGAGTTCACATTTTCATGAATGCTAAACTCCACAATGCAATCACCACACTCTAATATTAACCTTCATTTATGCACATTGACTTTAGCCCAGGTAGTTTTCTAGAAGGACCTCCCTAACAATATAGAGGTGATCTCCATCCCTTTTACCACATTTTGGACATTAAAAAGTGGCCGGAAATGTTAGTGCATTTACCTGGACCATCACATCCTCCACACTACCTCCTGGGTATATGGTAGCGCTATTGGCCAAATGGACTACCACCACAGTGGCATGCATAATTTTTGAATTCAATGATATGTACAAATAGTAAGGTATAACATTAATGGATACCCCTAAATTAACCATAGTATCTTTAATCAAAGTCTCTTGAATTAGGCAAGGAATAACAAACATGCAAAGCTCTTCAAACTTAGAGGGGAGGTCAACCGGCATGAGATATGGGAGGTGATTTCTAGACTCATCCCTCATTTTATGCTTAAAGCCATATTTGAATTTACCAATTTTTTCATCAATTTTTCACATTCAAGCATAAAATTGATAGTGTCAAAGAGAGAAGTGCTAACCTCACAGTGGTTGATAATTCTTAATGATTCCTTGCAATGATCCTGGTCTTGATTATTCCTCATGCTATCAAATAGAGGAGGTGGTGGAGCTTCATCATCACATTGTTTCTGTCTCCCCACCAATTGACTCACTTGCTCCCCAACTTTCTCTACACTAGGGGAGAGTTGATTTCCAAAATCTTTTATGCAGCTACATACTTGGTTTTGGAGTGAATCACTAGCTTTACCAAGATAGGTTAAAGTTCCAAGTAATTCTTCACAAGAAAACTTGGGGGTGTATGCTATTACCAAACCAGGCGAGTCAAGGCATGATTTCCATACTCGTTCCTGTTGGTCTTGCAATACTGTAAGCTCCATTTCTCTCCCATTCTCGCTTAACCAAGAGCAATTCTCTATTGAGTGATCGTAATGACATACCCTAAAAAGTCTGATATGTTGAAAGATCTCTCCCCACATCTTCTATTTTTTGGTTTTCTATTAAAAGAAAGAAAACCAAAAATTTATGAACCATAGTGTGAGGGTTCTCGGTATGCACCAAGAACTTAAGCAATACCTTTTCCATAAAATAAAAGAAAATGAAAGAAAAACACTAATTACTCAACTAACATTCTATGAAAGTTAATTACTAGACCTTTAAACTAACATCCATGGCAACAGTGCCAAAATTTGACCCGTCCCTTCAAGGCATTGCTAATAATTAATGGGAGATCTTTTAAACTGAGATGGGGCTAAGATTAAAGATAGAATTTTTAATTTTTGCTTCCGTTCCTACTTCTATAGTACCAAAATTGGTAGATAGTTGCAAGTTTCGGGGTTGTCCATAAGGATGTTCGGAATCTAATAACCAACTACACACAGCCACGATCAGGTCATCAATTTGATCACATGTTAGAAAGAATAGGTATTGGTAAAACAGGCATTGGAAGGGTTTTTACTAACAACTACTATCATGCAATTGATCACAGGAATAAACTATATGAACTAGCACTTGGATAATATTTGCGTAACATGATCAATGTCATTTCGATCCTTGATTTCATAGCATACAAGAACTATAAATCTATTCTAGTATTTGTGACACGTAGTGTGGACGATGGTCTAAACTTCCCCTTATAAGTCATCAAAGGTGCACATTTAAAATATTCCATCGGTTTCGCCTCCATAACTAGGGCAGTGCAACAATAGCTATGGCTCATTGCGTAGGTCTGATTCTGACCCGTGCGATTAAGTCCCGGGTGGAACACTATGAATGCTCTACCCCAAGGCTTGTAGAGGCAGAGGAAGTAGGCATCTTATCGATTTCTCTAGGATCACAAAGGTAACCCTAGTTTGCTTCTTTAGCTATCTCTACAAATAAGTCTTCGGACCAACTCGCTGGCTTACTAGTGTATGGTCGATCGTAACGTTGACTCGACAACCTACGTGCACACACGCACATGGATCTGGACTATTTCTACCCCAAGCGTAGCTAGGTTTCCTTCGACCAGGGTATAAATATTGCATCAACATGAAAGTAGACTATGGTGTGTGAAAAATAAGTGTGACCATCATGCAATTAAAAAATGAAGAAAAAACTAACATAATAATCACAAAACACATAAAAATAGGTAGATCTAAGAAATCTTAAAAAAAGCCTTAATACATGAATAAAAATATAATCCCTAAATTAATCAATCACTCCCTAAGTGAAGTATTGAGCCCAAGTATTCCACAAGATTAGGCATTTTTGGGTAAAAGAAAAATAAAGAGAAAAAAAGAACAAAGAGAGAACAAAGAGTATATCTCTCTCTAGCTTACCCTTAAAGATGAAAAATGGGCATTCCCCTAAACCCTAGTAGACAAAGGTCCAGATATAACATAATAAGCCCAAAAAGGCTAAAAAACTGGCCAAAAACCCTAGCAACCACAATTTTCTCGACCAACGGCAAACGGAACAATCTGTGCAGGTTTGTGCAAAACTGCCTGCTCGCCACGACACAGTCAGTACAACCTTGTGCAGGGCAGCCCGCATAGACTAACACGGGTTGTGAAACCTTGTGTAAAGCTTGGCGCACACACTGACACGGTCCATGCAACCTCGTGCAAGGCGGCTCGCATGGATCGACAAGGACCGTCAGCTTGTGCTTTCTTTGGAACTTCTTATTTGCATGCCTCGTGTCATTCAGCGTGGCCCATCACTTGGAAAGATATTTTTAATAAAATCAGCATGGACCATGCTATTTATCTCACCCCGAGGACTAATCTTGACTTTAGGGACTTGGAACGGCATGGGCCATGTAAAACGGAGAGACCCATTCCCATACTTAGCCATATGGGAGTGTTCTTAGACCCTTGGTGTAAAGGTCCGAATGGACCTACACACTCAATGTAAGGCCATTTTCATGGAGCGTGTAAATTTGCATGGGCTGTGCAAGCCACTTTGCACGAACTCGTATAGATGGTCTTGGCTTTGTGCAAGTGTCGCGCCATCCCGTTGGCCAGCTGGTTTGTTTGTTCTGCTACGGATTAATTTTTATCCTATTTGAGAGTTCTTGTAGGTTATCTTATGTTGCTCAAGAAGAAAAATTCAAGGGTGCCACCCACAAAGGCTGATTCGGCTCGGATCGTTCCCAGAACTCATGCAGCTCTCATACTACAATTCCTCCGCTTCTTTCTTTGCCTTCTTGAACTTTAATTCTACCTTTTCCAGGATCAATTCCATACACTACCACGTTTTGGAGTTTGTGGCCTTCAATATGCTACCATCCTTGCGAATGACCTTCAAATATCTTTTACCACCCTAGTGGATGGCCTTCTACTAAATGATGATGAAATTGTACTCATGAGCAACCTACTAATAAGATCACTAAGGAAGATCTTGGTGCTCATGAATACAAAGTGTCGATTAGCTTCAATTAAGTCTACAAAACTTGGGATTTAAACAAGAAACAAATAATGGCCGTCTAATCCCTTTGTCGTGTAAACCTAACTAAAACTCACAATCAACCAAACAAAGATGATAAATAAATGTGTCAAATGCATTGGTTAACACATGAATAAAGGTGTAGATCAACAACATAAATTGTTAAGAAACTTCAATAAAATAAGTTGAGTAAATTTTTTAAAAACAAGTTCATAGTTCACCTTGATTTCAACCACTTATAAAGTTGGTTTATTTTTGTCAACATTCTTCTTTATTGCAAATGACAAAATGTGGATAATTAAAGCCGACGATTCAAAGTGGAGTAGATCCATCCAATAGATGTGTTTATTTGTAGGAACAATCAAAATGAATCTCCAATGGTCCCTAATAAAGAATATCAAAAATATATTTTAAATTTTTTGAAATAATTTAGGTAAATGAATTGAACATTGTAAGTGTGACCTCTCGATGTATGGGACAATGAAAAGCTTCTTATTCTTCCATCCTAGGAATATGTGAATGTAATCGATAAAAAAATTCTTGAATCTTCACGGGGCACATGTAGCCAATCCATCCATTCTTTTGATTATTGGTAAAAAAAATAGGTACCTCAAGAATTCATTTTTTTACTAATTGTATGAATTAGTATATATTGAATTTAAAATAATAATATAAAACTCACTCACAAGTTGTAGATCGACATCATCGTTTGATTAACTTAGTCACATCTTAGAATATCTCCATATCGCAATGATTTCAGGTTTGCATCGAATTATGCATTCATGTCCTAAGAATGCATATGTGGAGTTTTGATCGTGCGGTTGAACCCATTTGTAAAACACTTGTATGAAATGAAGTGATTCTAGAAAGAAGTGTGTCCTAGCGACTAGGGGGTCTAAGCTTATTTGGTGTAGTTAGGCCCACCTTAGGTGGTGTTTTGACCACTTTTGGTGTTTTTTCCAATGCTTCAGGAGATGCAGACCTTGTTTCCTTCAAGTGTTGATCTTTCACAGGAACGACGTATAAAAGTTGTCATGGCCAATGAAGGAACATTTCTCATTCAGGCCCAACTTTCTTGTATTCTCCATCTGGGATTGGCAAATCATTACCCAACATTAATGGATTTTCCAAAAAACCCTAGAAATTCCATCCGCAATAGGCACGAAGTGATGATTTCTCATTAACACATGCAATACTACATCGCTATGAGTAGTGGTCTATTATATGTGTCTTGATCAATGTATAGCTCACATGGAAACCACTTCTTAATCCACACAAAAAATATGTTAAATATTAAACTAATTTCCAAGTTTACTCTTTAATATGAAAAAAATATCTACCCTTTTCTCACTTGCAAGAATGGCCTTGTTGAGGTTGTCAGGTTTGAACTATTTTCTCTCGATTCTTGGAGTTTGAACAATTATCTCTCAATTGACCTCAATATCTCTATGAGAATGACATGATTCTCTTTATGGAGGTGTCTAGTTGGGAATCTAATCCTCTAAATTTTCTGAAAGAACTAGGTAGGGGTGTTGCACCAAGTTCCGAATTAGAATTTCTTAATGCTCAATCTACTTGTCTTGGAGTACCACTTGTTTTCACAATGTGTTCTTTTTTATGGGACTTTATGATTCCAAACACCTCTGGTTGTGTCAAGAATGCACCCACATCTCTAACACGACCCTGGTGGTCGGGTTTCTCCGTAGCTTCACAAAGGATGTTGTGCTTATCCATTGGAATGAATTGCCCTTTCATTTAATCATTTTTTAACTTTTCCAAGACATTTAAAAATAAATGAGTGTGTAAGATAGCATTTGATTAACCAAAACCAAGTAAAAAATAATGTTACAATTTAATGTTAAGCCTTAAGCATTACTTACCACTCGTTCCACAATTTCTTTTTCTTCATTTTTGAGATAATTACCATATTTGTTTTGTCTCCATTTTAAGAAAAGATCACACCTGTCATTGTCATCCACATTAATCGATTGAACCGAAAACTAGTCTCTTCTTCGGTTATCCCGTCCTCGATTGCAATCTACACATCTCTTTTGAAGCATTATTTCACCACCTCGACTGCCGCCAAGACATAACCCTTAGGACTCAATCGGTGAGGTATTTTATTTTCCGTGGTAATGCATTAATTTTCTTCCCAAGTCACCTAAGTTAAGACGATAGAGTGTTATCATGACTACTAACTTAAAACCCAAACTTACTACAAAAAATATACATTAATTTCTACCAACGTTGAGGCTATTTTGCAAGGCCCTTTTCTTATGGATCTCCTAACTCTCCAGTTCAATGTTAGTGTAAGTGAGCCACAGACGATCTTCTCTCTTATCGCTAAAAATGTAGTCCTTTCACAAAGTGTATTTATGGTCATTCGAACTCTTGGACATCATCAACATTGGTTTCTTTCGCAAATAACTCATGCCTGGTGCTTATGTATTATACGGTCTCTTTGAGGTTATTCAACAACATAGAGTTAATCAAGGGAATTTAAATTAAATATTAATTCAAAATGAAATATGGGGAATAATGCATAACTAATACTACTTTGTACTCCATCGATAAAGTGTCTTTAAGGTCTTTTGAGACATCATGCAAACTATTGTAGCGGATGTCAACCCTCATGCTTCCAATCTTTTCAACACTACTTGATTATTTAGCTCGTTGGGACAACAAACACTTGTCTGATTTGTTGAATATCAATGGTGTTAACTACTTCCTAACCATTTGACGTTCTAAAGTTCTGCAATGAGTTCATGTTATTCCTACATCTTCGGATCTTTCATCCTCATCAAAAACTTGGTCCGATGTTAGAGTATTCTAATTTCATGATTTTGAAACATCATCAAGAGTCTTTACTCGACATTTTCAGTGCCATGTTAAAAACAATTACCAAAGTAATAGTATACCGAACATTTCACTCATAAAAATATTTCAAAATACATTTTCTTGAAATTTAATGAATATTATTGAAGTAATGATCCTATTTTAAAAAAACACTACAAATTAACCTTCAATTTAATCAAACATTTACCCTTGTCATGCAAAAACATGAAATAATTTTTTTTAGAAATCTTTTGAGAAATCCACAAAATGAATTTGTTAAATCCACAAAATATTTTGAGAAATTAACAAAATGAGTTTAGAAATTGGTAAAGAATAGAGAAAAAATGAAATAAATAATGAACGCATAACTCAAAAAAAAAGTTCCTGAAATGTTAAATTGGAGATGAGGGGGAATTGAGAAAAGGGTTTGGAAGGGTTTTGGGTGTGAAAATGGGGGGAAATTTATCGGGGTTTCAAATGGGTATTAAATTCCCTTTGTTAAACCCCGTTTCACCTTTTTATTTTTCATGTCTGAAGCTAGTTCTGACGTCGGAAATAGCTTATGAACTTTTTCCGTGTTCGTAAACTTGTTGTCCTTTTCATGGATAAGGACGGAACCACATGATAGAAACTCTATCACCAGTTTTGTTTGGCCTCTAGCACCGGTTTTTTGGGGTCCAAAAAACCGAGGCCTAAGTAGCCGGTGAAAAGATTTCACCGATTTTTCAAAAACCGGTGCTACATTTATCACCGGTTTTTTAGTTAGCACTAGTTTTCATGTTAGCACCGAAAAAATCAGTTTTAGGGTTAGCCCCGGTTTTATTGGTTAGCAGCGGTTTTATAAAACTGGTGATAAATTTGCACTGATTTTCTTGTGATCAACGGTCAGAAAAACCGGTGCTAGGGTTAGCACCGGTGTTTTGCACAACTTTTCTAAAACATTTGCTAAATTGGCACCAGTTTTATTGTTAGCACCAGTCCGAGAAACCGATGATAAATTTAGCACCGATGTTTTGGTTAGCACCAGTTTTGTCACACCCGTTGCAATATTGAAACCAGTTAAAAATCTAGCACCAAAATTTTGTTTGGAATTATCATTGAGCTTTGACCGCAGCTGCTCTATTTGTTCAATTTGGCAAAAAAAGAATTGTAATTGGGCGCTTACCGCAGCTACGTACATCTACTCAATTAGTTCGATTATGGAACAACAAAACTAGAATTGGGCGCCGACCGCAGCTGCGTGCAGCTGCTTTAGTAGTTCAATTTGGGAAGCACAACACTCGAATTTAGCACTGACCGCAGCTACGTGCTGCAACTCTAATACTCCACTATAAACAGTTGAACAGTCTAAGAATGATTATATGGACACCCATCTAGCTACAACAACAAACATTTCTACAAATTCACAGTTTTTTGCCAAAGTGTAATAAACCAGTGCACTGATTATACTGCACAAATTCCCAACACTAACAATTCATCAGTTATAAACAACAATATTGTACGAAAAGGGCATCAAATATGATCAAATGTACAATTACTAGGTGATAGAGTAGAGGAATGTGGTCAACGGTTGGTAAAATTGTGTTGACAAAACCTACATAAGATACGAGAACATATTGTTTTGTGGAGATGTGTATCGAATGTTGGGGATTTACTTTTCATAAAGAGAGATACTAAGTGATGGTATAAATATAAACATGAACCTATCCAATGATGGATTCAAATCCCCGGTCGACACGCAATTGAGTCATGCAATGGGGCAAAGTTTTTTTGGCAAAAATATGAACCCAAGTAAGAGCAATGCTACGTAATTTCTGTTTCCCCAAAGGTGTGCGATCTTCTAGAAATTTCTGAAACATGTATTAAATTGAATGTTATATGCCACATGTGACAGACATTACGTATAGGAAATAACAACATAAGAAAACATACCGGAATTATGTCAATCCCATGCACTTCTTTAAGTATTTTTTCCATATAATACATGCAATGGTATCCACATTCCAAGTGCTACGCTGAATCTTGTGCTGATATGGAAAGGGATTTTTTTAAATGGTTGCGAAAATGAAATTGACATAGTAACTTCAATTGTATGAGATAACACGTACATTGATGTTTATCACATTTCATGTGTATTCCAAAGGGTAGGTTTTACTCTAATCTTAATTGACGTACAATCAATAATTTGTTGCAATCCTACAAGTATTGAAAAAAAAATTCTTATCAATATATACATAAATACGAAAACATATCTATGGATCCTAACTGTTTAATCAAGTATAATTTTGCCAAAGTTGGGAAAAATTGATCGACTTACGAATGAATCAATTGAAGGCATGGCTTGTTACATTTTCCAATTCCTCCAGTCATCGAGTATATGTAATATACTCGTTCATTTTCTAACACAAAGATGATCAGAAACTAATGGCTACTAGAAAAGCAAACAATAAAGTAGTTGATGTGATTATTAATGCATAACTTGTTGAAAAACCGGAAAAATGGGCGCAGATGGGTCCAGCTGCTTGGAGAGGTTGAAAAACTCTGAAACTAACAATACCTCAATTTAATTATTCTTGTACATGCATAAAAATTACTCTCGATTGTATGGGAATATGTACATCCTTGTTTTTGTGCGGCACATGAAAGTTGAAACCTCTTTCGCTGTGAATTCAAGCCTTTGATGGGTATTTTTAACAAGGAAATTTGAAGCAGCCTGAACAAACTGGACGTGACATCAATCAACCATCCCATCGCATAGGTGTCAGTAAAAAATAGAAATGAACAATTTTTAAGCAACATGTATAATAATGTGAGCATGCATTCTTACGATGGCCATAGATTAAGTTGTGATCCACTAATCCACTCCATTTGGTGTACGTTGTTGAGGCTGGACATGAACTAGATTTTGTCGATAAAAATTGCCGTGGAGATGTCATTGGATCCAAACACACCCGCACTGAAAGGGATGTAGAATACTTTGTTAGTTCTGAATACTTGGGTGGCTAAAATTATAAATTTACATATCTGTTGTAAAGCCGAATTGCACTCCTGGTATTCTGTTACCCCCTGCGAGATACATGCTATTTGAATTTTATTTGAGAATATGATAAAGTTAGTTGAGTTTTATGGGAATAAAATTCAGCAGTCTATGGGATTTGCAAAGGGTTAATTGATTCCTTACGGACAGTTTACGGTCATAAACCGAGTTGTGTGGAGTTGATTCACCGATCTCCGTCGATGCATTAATTTGTTTCGCTACACACTGAATTTTAAATTTTTAGTTAAGTATTGAAAACATTATTCGACATTAGAAATGGAAGAGTGCGGGGGTGTGTCCGTTTGTTGGGTGGGAGGGAATGTTTGACGTTCCCTTTCATCGATCGGGTATAGGTTGTGAACAGTTTTGTAGGAGTTTCCTCATCACCGACCACCTCCTGTAGAGGGAGAGTGTGATTATAAGTAATTGTTAATGCGAGTATGGTAAATTAATTATTTGTCTAATTGCTTCTTCCTCCTCGATAGTTTTTGGCATAAGTTTTTTTCATAGCTTCCATCTTCAACGACTACCAAGTTGTGAGGCGACAGCTTCTCGGTCTCCTTCTCGGTCTCCAAGGTAATCATATGAATGATAAATTAAGTTATGTTAATTTGTGAAAATATATCTACGCATCGAGCTTAAATATACAATTATCACACCTCCGGATCCTCTTGTTTGTTAAAGTCACCTATTAGTTTTCCTTGCCATAGAATCTTATAACCAATGGCCTCAAATTATTCATGTCCAATAGGCAGAGGTGCCTTCGGGTTGAGCACGGGTCCAGAAAGCTTAACTCGCTCCCACCTGATATGCAAGTCTGTGTCCTTATCGTTAGAAAGCAACATACCGAATGCAGCTGTGTCCCTTTATTCACTATGGTTCATAACTTATAGGCAACACTTTTTTCCTATATGAGCACGAAAACCGCAAACATGTTAGAAAAAACATTAGTAGAAGTAATTGTGGAAAACAAATGAGAAGAAAATAATTTTTCTCTTTTGACCATATGCTCTATTAGCCAAATTATGGGGATGAAAAACCTTTTTTCAATTTTGATGCCTAAGAGAGCAGCTGCTCACAACCGCTCCATTATATCCTCATGGGAAAGTTGAAAACTGAAGCGGCGCTAATTATTTCCTACTAGTTTTTGATGGGGTACACTAAACCTGAACACAATGTTGCCCTTGAACGCAGCTGCGTACAGCCGCTCTGTTACTTCAGTACATAAATTAGGCGAACTAACTACAATACATTGACACAACTAACAACAACTAAATAAACGCACCCAAATAACAACATCCAAATGTATGCACACAACTGACAACATTTTAAATCTACATCACAAATCACGTAAACGTTCGTAGATGAACAAGTAATATAGCCGCTTCCATTTTAGAATTAACCAATAGACAATGATTAGCTCATCACAATTGACCTATTTCTTTAACCACCACATACTTGGGCCAAACGAACAGGTGTAATTGTGAAATGTATTATTTAATAAGAAACATCTTTTCGTGCTATATTCTAACCATGTCATTCTTCGCAACATCATATGTGACAAGCGGTCAATTTATAGAATACCTTATCATCATGAAGGTCTCTCTCTAGCTCACTTGATCCGGATGATGAAGGAATGAATAACCGACTGTCTTTAATTGTTGGGTTGGACATTTTAGTGAGGAAATTGCAGTCATCCAAGTGTGGGGGGATAGGTTTACCTAATTTCCTTGCCAGCCACTATGTTTGCGCCTCAGAGAAGGCAACCAACCTTTCATTGAGGTCGACCGCCTCCTTTGACACATGTTTCTCATTTTATGTTTTTTCAAATGTTATTGTGTTTGTGCTTCCATAGGGACTATATGCGTAATGGCTTACATAAATGTGTGGGAGGGAATCTTTCATCTTCACCATTGTAGGGCGACTTCTCCAACGACCACCATGATTCTTTTTGTCGGTTTCCTGAAAGAGGATATCTTTTTTTTCCTACTATCACCAACTCTCCCTTTTGCTTCTTGTCCAAATGTTTTTCTAGTCATCAAAACGAATGAGAGTCATTAGTATGCATTTGATTTGATAATTTAAATAGGGAATCGCTTATGTATAAAATATCCACACACTAGTTGGAGCTGCTCTTTTAACAGAATCGTGGGTGTAGGTAGATAATTTCTTATCCCAGTTTTCTTCCAAGAACACCTCTGATCGGTCAGGTCTAAAATCCATGCTTTTAACTTCCACCTTTGCTTCTACTACACTTCGACCTTGACTCACAAGCTTATGAATTTTATCCTCCCTTTTCCTCTTTGCCAGTTTACTTGCAATTTTTTATTCCCTCCACTACCCGTGTGATGGACGTAGTCCTTACTTGCGGCGCTTACCTTAGCTTCATCACTTTTAACCCATATGGTCAATGATTAGTAAAATATATTTAGCGATTGAATAACATATATTGAGGGGACTTATATATTGACATTGAATTCTGGGGTCATCCTATGTTTGACAAACAGCTCCCACTCTTTTCTCTCCATACATCGATATGTTGTCCATGGATGGATACCCCATTTCGCGTTGATGATGTACTTTCGGGCCACCTTCGCCTTCCAATTCCTTAATTTTTCACCCATATAAGTTGTCCACTTCTTCCAGAACTCATTCATTTCCTCGAAGCTCATGTGGTTTGTATATCCCAGCTCATCTAATGTAAGTCAAGTTTATATGGTGTGAATTTCAAAAAATTTCGTACAACATGAAATGACAAAAAAGGAATGGAACATACTTATAATAATATCTTCCCAAGCATCTTTCTTTACGTGTTCTGGGACAGCTTTCCAATTATGCCATGCTCCGAACTGGATTCATCATCGGAAAGCATAGGCACAGTATCTGGACCATCGGCTGCGCCATGAGTTAAAAGTCTTTTTCGAAGAATATTTGTATGGGTTTCTTTTGCTTTTCTAGTAACACTGACTTACATGTGGTTGTACCTCTACACTTGCAATACTCTTTTACCTTGAACTTGTCCAAAATCTCCCCCCTGTCCTCGGTCAAATTCAATCCTTCTCCACCCTCTGATTTTTCTGAGATAGATGCATCATCTACAATCTCATTACTGACATCCTCATTTTCATTTTCTTCAATTGCTAGCACACATTTTCGCTTGACATCATCATTATTTACTATGTTCTTTAGAACCAATTTCTTCTTCGCCTTCACCATACAATGCAATTGGGCATTTGCATATGCAAACCAAGGGAAGGACTCATAGGAGTAAATGTAAACAAATCCCTCGAATGAATGCAAGAACATAACACACTTAGATGATTGGATAATTGCAAGACATTGGAGCATAATTCAAAATTTTGGAAAAATGGACGGAGTGTTTCCATTCAAAAGGTTGTAACAACACTTGCATAAGAAAAAAAATCTCATTTCTATACTAAACAAGCAGAACCTAACAATGTCCAACTAAGCTCCCTTTACTAAATTTAAACATACTACACATACTTAAATTTATTGCAAGACATGAATTCCATTTTCCTACTTGCAGAATATAAATGCATCATATTTTCCCCTAGCCAAACCAAACTACATACATATATTCAAACATCTTATTCCAAAAAATCCGAACATGGTATACAAATACAAATTTCTTAAAATTAAGATGAAAAGAAAAGCAACAAACTATATACTCTCAACTATGGAAATAATACAATTCAATCCACACAAGAATTACAAAACTTACCTTTCTTGCGCACCAATTAATCACTAGTACGCTCCTCTCTAACGAATACGCTCTGAAAACTGAATACGCTCTTAACCTTCGCTGATAACGGCTCCTAACGGTCTTACCACCCCCTCTCCGCCCTGCTCCGCCGTTCATGGCGGAGCCACCGCCCCTAACTCAAGGCCTCTCATATGCTCAAACTCTCACAGCTCGCCCACCTCCCCTCTCCAATTCGCTTCCCTCTAACCCCAATCTCTCTCCAATCACTGAACATAAGGGTGAATTGGCGTGTCTCTACTCGGCAGAAGAGGTCAAGCAACTAGCTTCGCACTACAACAATGCCCTCATTGGTAAATTCCCCAGAGGCCGTCCGACAATGGAGGCTCTCCATCTCGCTTTCAAAACTGCAGGTTTCAAGGGTCATTTCCAACTTGGAGCACTGGACTTCAAGCACATACTTATCCGCTTTGAGGGGATGGAGGACTTCCAGAGATGCTGGATTAAGGGGTCGTGGATGCTGAACGGCTACCTCATGAAGGTCCTCCGATGGACACCCGAGTTCTCACCAAATACTGAATCTTCCATTGTGCCAATCTGGGTAACAATTCGAAACGCCCCTCTCTATTATTATAATCTTTCGGCAATCCAAGCTATTGGTAACCTCATAGGAGTTTTCTTGAAAATGGATGCTGCTACGGAAGCTTTAACGCGGCCCTCGGCCATTAAAATCTGTATAGAGGTTAATTTGATCAATAAACTGCATACATCCATTAAGTTAGGGACACCCCAAGACAACAAACGGTATGATATTGAGTATGAGAATCCCCCCTCATACTGCACCCATTGTTCCAAATTAGGTCATCACATTACTGAATGTAAGGTTCTCAATCCTCCAACTCAGGCTACCCAAATATGGAAACAAACTGGTCACTTTTTCACTGAGGCTCCTTCTAGATTGGAAGAGGAGGTCTTCCCCCTGGGGGATGATCCACATGATATTCAAAACTATCCTGTCACCCATTCTCCTAAGCTTCCTATACAATCCAATTCTCTGCCAGTTAGCCCTCTTGCTCAAACACACTTAAATGGCACAGACACATTGCACCAATTTTCTGTCTCTCCAGGTCTCCCAAATGATAATGGGAAGGCTATCTACATTCCCTCCACACCTGCTGGATCCCCCAACCATAACTCACCTACCTTTACTGCAAATCCCTCAGATCTTAACTCCACCACACCTGCCACCCTCAATCAACTACATCTTGAAAATAGTGGGGACAAGACCCCTCCCCTGATTCATAAAGAAGGCTCATATCATATTTCAGCCAATACGATAACCAATTTGGATTCCAATGAGTTACCCACATTAATATCTAGTGTTGAGCCTAATGCTGAGCCTCAGTTTGATGACCTTTTCCCAAATTTTCGCACTCACACAGTTTTACAGAATTATGCTAGAGATGACTTTTTCATTTTAGCAAATACCGAAAGGAATGTGGGGACTTCTATGTCCACACCTGCCCCCCCTTTGGATAGAGCTTCTCCAATTCTGACTAACAGGTTCCTGCCACTGGCTGAAAATCTGGGGAATGAAGATATGCTACACCCCACAAGTTCTGAAGTCTTGCAGCTGGATCAGGTATGTTACACTCCTCCCCTGGCTGATAAAAACAAAGACAAACCTACTTTTTTCTCACAGCTAAATAGGATGACCTTAAGGTCTACTTCTAAACGCTCTAACAGTCATATTTATGGATTGTAAGAACCTAAAGATGCATATGTTGGTTTGGAATGTTAGAGGTATTAATACTTCTCTTCTGAGACTTAAGAAATTGAAATCTTTGCACAATCCCGCTCTATTATGCATCATTGAACCCATGCATCAGTCTACTGAATGTATTGATTATATGAAAAGGCTGAAATACAATGAATGTTGCTCTTCTGAAAATGGTAAAATTTGGCTAATGTGGAATGATCAAATCAGTATACAGGTTAAACAACAATCCACTCAGTTTCTAATGGTTGATTTCTCTTTCCCTAAACTGGATATTTGCATGGAAATTGTTTTCATTTATGCATTCACTAATAGGTCAGGTAGACAGGAACTGTGGAATGATTTATCTAACTTACCTGTCAATAAACGAATTCTCATTGGAGATTTCAATGTGATCACTTCAGTCTCTGAATATAAAGGTCCTTCTACCCCTAACTCTGGCAGTATTGCCGACTTTAATAACTTCCTGCTCTCAAACGCTTTAGAAGAGATTCAAACAGTGGGCAATTTGTTCACCTGGACAAATCATAGGTTACATAATCCCACGTATAAAAGATTGGATAGAGGTGTTAGTAACCAAATGTGGAGAGATAATTTTCCTAGAGCCTCTATTCAGACCTTAAACAGATTCTCTTCTGATCATACACCCCTGTTGGTTAGTATATCCAGTAAGATTGAGTCTTTTCCGAGGCCTTTTAGGTTCATTGATGCTTGGCTCCATAGACAAGACTTTTTGAATATTGCCAAAATAAATTGGTTATTGCCTATTTCTGAGCCACCTCTGTTGAAACTTTTCCTTAAGCTGAAGAGGCTTAAACCAGTTCTGAAGCAGTGGAATTCAGAACACTTCGGCAATGTGGATGACAATGTCACCAAAGCTGAAGAGTCCCTTAGATTGCTGGAAATCAATTTCCAAACCACCGGTTCTCAGCCTGATTTCATTAGTCTAAATAAAGGTAAAGCCAACCTACTTAGAGCACTTAAGGAGCAGGAACTTTTCTGGAAACAGAAAAGTAGGGTCAAGTGGATCCAGGAAGGAGATCAAAACACTGCTTTTTTCCACAAAACAGTTAAGGAAAGAAGGTCTAAACTACATATCACCAAAATCAAAAGTAATGAGGGTTTATGGTTAGAGAATCATTCTCAGATTGGTATGGAGGCACAAAGGTTTTTCTCAAAACTGCTTTCTGATGATCAAGACATCACTTCGGGTTTATTTTTCAAACCTTTTCTTAACCACATACCTACCCTCATTACTCAAGATCAAAATGCAGCATTAATCAGGACTGCTACGTTGGAAGAAGTTAGGTCAGCTGTTTTCAGTTTAAACAAGTCAGGGGCTCCTGGCCCTGATGGCTTTAGCACTGCTTTCTTCACATCTTGCTGGGATTTTATAGGTTCAGACATTTTAGAAGCTACCAATGATTTCCTCTCAGGTGCTACACTGCCAAGGGGTATAACTAGTACCTGGATTTCTTTGATCCCAAAGAATCTGACCCCATCCACCTTTAGTGACTATAGACCTATTAGTCTGTCAAATGTGGTTAATAAGATTTTTTCTAAGGTCCTAATGGAGAGATTAAAACCGTATATGCCAGTCATTATCTCTCCCCAGCAGACAGCTTTTATGGAAGGCAATGAAATCTCTGATAATGTAATATATTTACAGGAAATTATGAGATTTCTGAGTTTGAAGAGGAAGTACCCTAACTGCATCATTAAACTGGACCTTACCAAAGCATTTGACAGGGTCAGTTGGGGGTTTTTAAATACCATCATGCTAAAATTTGGTTTCCATGGGATTTTTGTTAGGAACATTATGAATAGCATTACCAATGCTTGGTTTTCCATTCTTATCAATGGATGCCCTACTGGTTTTTTTAAATCAAGTAGGGGGATTAAGCAGGGTGACCCCCTGTCCCCTTTCCTCTTCAACATTTTCACTGAAGCTTTTGCAAGAAGCCTCAGTTTCATTTACCAAAACGGTAAGATACAGCCATTTCAACTGCCACATAATCTCATCCCTAGCTCACATTTGAGCTACGCAGATGACACTGTCATCTTTGCCAAAGCCACTAGAACTAACCTCATTAGGATTAGGGCTTTTCTAGAAAAGTTTGAGGTTGCTTCAGGACAGAGGATAAACTACCAAAAAAGTAGTTTTTATGTTAGTCACCATGCAACACAAGCCCAAATCACTAGGATGGCAGCAGTCCTTAATATGTCAAAGGGCACACTGCCCTTCACATATCTTGGGGTCCCTATTTTCAGGGGTAGGATTAAGGCCTCATACTTCCAGAATTTAGGGGAAAGATTTGATTCCAAACTTTTGAACTGGAAGAATAGATGGTTGAGTGGTGCTGGGAGACTAACACTACTGAATTCAGTTCTCCTTGCAATTCCACAGCACATTTGGGCTGTGATCAATCCACCTAAAGTATTAATTAAGACTCTAACCCAAAAAATGAGTAGGTTCTTCTGGGGTGAGTATGAAGGTATCCAGAAAAGATCCTGGAGATCTTGGAAAAGGATGAGTTTTCCTCATAATGAAAATGGAATGGGCTGGAGAGACATTAATAAAATTATTGAGGCTTACTCCTACAAACTTTGGTGGAAATTCCAGCATAACAAAACTCTTTGGTCTCAGCTACTGTGGGAACTTCCTCCACAGAACAGGACCTCTCCTAACTATAAGAGAATCCTAAAGGTTGATCAGACTGCTCAACTACATACTATGGTCATTCATGGTAAAGGCAACGTCAGTTTCTGGGATTCTAACTGGACAAACTATGGACCCTTAGCTGATATGTGCAATCCCATCTTAACTAACATTCCTTCTGATTGCACCATCAGCCACTTTTTGACTCATAAGACCTTGTTCCTCCAATCCATCTCAACTTGGATTCCAGCCCAGGTCACCAACTTCTTGGCAGATTCTGAGCTTCATAATAGGGAAGATAGGCTAATTTGGAAATTGAGCTTACATGGTAATTTCACACTTAAATCTGCCTATGATCTAGTAAGGCACTCCAACAGGACCATTCCTTCTCTTAATCTTATTTGGAATAAAAGGATTCCTGGCAAGATAGGTATATTCATGTGGAAGTTGCTCAATGGTCTCCTTCCTTTTGATGATGTACTACAACAAATGAAGATCACTGTGGTTTCCAGGTGTAATATATGCAAAACTCATTCTGATTCCATTGATCATTTTTTTAACTGTTGCGATC
>JAULKM010106440.1:0-24204 GCA_032355605.1 Rubia tinctorum | reverse complement strand
GTTCACTATCCTTCCGTCCCTTCCATTTCCTTTCTGCTAAGATAAAGTATCATTATCACTAATTCTTTCATCTATATTAAAGAATAGTAATATTATATGAATATTATTTGTAATTATAATTAGATTAGATTTCTTTTCCTTTTCTATATAGATCTTTGTATCTATATAATGTACCCAGAGAATGAATATAGACACACAATTATTACCCCATAAATTTTTCAGGGTATCAGAGGCTAAATTCCCGAAACCCTAAAGAAAAATTTTCCACTGCCATACCTCGTCAGAGCCGACCGCCGCCTTCAATCGTTGGTATCCTCCGCAGGGCCGTCGTCTAACGACTCGCCGTAGCCTCCTTTATGGTTTCCGCGATCGTCCACCGTCGTGCCCTGTCCAGATCTGATCTACGAGTCGTCGCCGCCACCTCCAGCCGCGCGTTTGTCACATGCGCTGCCGGTTCCCGCCGCCGCTGCTCACCGATCTTAGTCCGCCGATCGTCGCACCGCTGCTCCAGGTGTCGTGATCGTCCGACTATAAACTACTACACGTGCAGTCCGTGCGCCGCTCTCTACGCGCAGACTCCGTGCCACGGTGCCGTTGATTTATCACGCGCCGCCGCATTCAACTCTCCGTTTGCCTATCTGCTTCCGCCGCTGATCCGCGTCCATGTCTGCACTTGGTTTTAGTTCTAATGGTGCTGACCAAGCTCGCATCACTGCTGAAGCTGAGGCTAACAATCTATAGAATCTCAATGCCGCCGATGTGATTGCAGCATTACTCAAACAGTTGCAATTGCAATCTGGATCTGGAGGATCTGTCCTTATTGGTCGATCTCTGAATGACCCTTACATTCTTAGTACCAATGACGACCTTAGTTTGTCAATTTGTCTCGTCATTCTGAAATGTGAAGAGAATTACCTTGAATGTCCTAATGCAATTTGTGGCGCTATGCTTGCCAAGAAGAAGATTGGTTTCATTAATGGAACCATTACCAAACCTCCAAATAATCATTTTGATGCGGTTGATTGGACTGGAATTAATGCTACCATGGTATGTTAGATCGTACAGACTCTAGATCCACCATTGTGTTCTTCTACTAGCTATAATGCCCCAGTGCCGCCATCTGTGATCGAGCTGCCCATTGTATGATAGAGTGGTCGCGATCGTCGACCTCCTTCTTATCTGCAAGATTATGTATGCTCTGTTGCTGATATTAATAACTCCCCTTACTGATACGACCACACCTGCGATATGACATTCCTCAGGTGTTCTCTATTATTTAGCTGATATTGTAAATTGTGATAAATTTTCTAGTACGCATTCTAGTTTTTGGGTGCAGTAACTTCTAGTGCTTATCCCACCCCCTATTCCAAGCCTTCAAAGTATGCTCATTGGCGTGATGCAATGGCTGATGAGATTCATACGCTTGAGCGCAATACCTCCGCATAAGACTGCTATTAGATGCAAATGCGTATATCGTACCAAGTTAAAGTTTGATGGTACCATTAAGCGTCACAAAGCTAGTCTGGTGGTTCTTGGAAATCGCCAAAAAGAAGGTATTAACTATACTGAGACGTTTGCCCTTGTTGCAAAAATATGTTCGGTTTGTCTGTTTTTATCGGTTGTAGTCATTCATGGTTAGGAGCTTCACCAGATGAATGTACATAATGCTTTTCTTCATGGTGATTTACATGAGGATGTATTTATGCGGCCTCTATCGGCTACCCTGCGCCTCCAGGACAGGTTTGTCGACTCTAGAAATCTCTTTATGGCCTTCGACGGGCTCCTCGCAATTGGTTTGCAAAGTTACCTCAGGCTTTACGTGCATGTGGTTTTGTCCAGAGTAAGACAGATTACTCTTTATTTTCTTTTACTCGTGGCTCAGTTTCCTTGCATGTACTTGTCTATGTGGATGATTTAGTCATTGCTAGTAGTTCTTCGTCGCTTATCTCTGAGTTCAAGAAATACTTGAGCTCTTGCTTTCATATGAAGGATCTTGGTAAACTTAAGTATTTCTTGGGTATAGAGATTGCTAGAAGACCGGATGAAATGTTTCTATCACAAAAGAATTATGCCATGGATATCTTATCTGACACAAGTTTGTCAGTTTCTAAACCGACGAATTTCCCTACGGAGAAACAACATGACCTTGCAAAGGTTGAAGGCTCCCTTTATGATGACCTTGAGCAGTATCGAAGACTGGTGGGTCGCCTCATTCATCTAACTATTACTCATCCTGGGCTTAGTTATTTTATCCATACACTTGCTCAGTTTATGAAGCCTCCCTGTGTTCCTCACTGGAAAGTTGCGATACAAGTTCTTCACTACTTGAAGAGTCATCCTGGTCAAGGTCTATTTCTCTCTTCACATAGTTCATTATAGTTGACTGCTTATTGTGATTCCGATTGGACTGCCTGCCCCATCACGCGTCGTTCATTGTCTGGGTACTTTGTGACGATTGACGATTCTACCAAGAAGCAATCTACAGTTTCTCGTTCTTCTGCTGAAGCAGTGTATCGTATTATGGCTATTGCATGTTGTGAGTTGTTGTGGTTTAAGTCTTTGCTTCGAGACTTGGGTTTTGTGCATTTTGCTCCTATGCGACTGTTTTGTGACAGTCAATCTGCTCTCCACATTGCGGCTAATCTAGTGTTCCATGAACGTACGAAGCATATCGAGGTTGATTATCATTTCATCCGTGATCTTGCGCAGTTTGGTACTCTTGCTACTCATCATATTCGCACGACTGATCAACCTGCGGATTTTTTTACCAAATATCTTGGACGGAATAAGTTTCATTCATTGTTTGGCAAGTTGGGTATTTCTGATCCACATGCTCCAACTTGAGAAGTATTAATCATTAGTACCCAGTTTCACAGACCAATTAATACAGTAATAATCATTGGTACACAGACCAAGACGTCTTCGTGCACATACGCAACTTAGCAACCCATAGAAAGAGAAGGAAGTTATCGGGTTCACTACAAGTACCCGGTTTCAAGATTTACATTTGTTTAACTGTTCAGTTTTCGTGTGTTTTCTATGAAAAGGTATGTTGGATTACAACACTCTCCACCTCAACTTTCCATCCGCTCTTTTAATAACAAACTTAGAAACCTACTAAAGCCATCCTTTTCAACTGATCACTACGTTTCCCCTTCTTCATTCAAAAGCTTCCAAATCCATTTTCAAAAAATCGAATGGCTTCAGGCCGGATTCTGAACCAGATGGATCTTTGGATGATGTGCACGTGGTTCATCAGATACCACCTCCAATGGAGAATAATGCTGACCTTGAGGGCATTCATGGCTCTTTTACAGGTTCTTCATTCATAGTTGCTAGGCGGAGTAAGAGAATAAGAATCACTCCAGATCACTTGATGTTCCCTGATCCCAATCTTCACCTCCGATTGTTGGGATTTTGGATTGATCATATGGATTTCAACAACCATCGCTTTTAGACGTACTTTCATAACAATTGGGGACCTCGTGCATGGATTATGCGCGAGTTCTTGCTTAGTTGGGGGATGGTGATACAATTCCAGATGTTGGATAGGGCAACTCTGAAAATTGGCAACCAAGGGGGAGGACGCATTTCCGTGATGCGTCCTCATGGGGGCATTATTATTATTATTATTAATTTTCGATATATCTTGTTGCTGGAAAATGGTTGTGAAAAAAAAATTTATGTTCATATTTTGTGGCTGAAAAATTCTTTAAAAAAAAGAAAAATTGAGAGGACGCATTTCCGTAATGCGTCCTCATGGGGTATTTTTGTTATTCATTATTTTCATATTTTGTTGCTCAAAAATCTTTTAAAAAAAGAAAATTTGAAAGGGCGCATTACGGAAATGTGTCCTTAAGGGTTACTTTCTAATTTTATTTTTCCTTTAATTATGGTATGTGAAAATTTTGGGAAAAATAAACAATTCAGAAGACGCATTTCAATAATGCGTCTTCAATGTTAATTTCAATTATTTATTTATTCTGTTATCCAATTTTTTAAATAAATGAAAAATGTGGAGGACACATTTCAATGATGCGTCCTCTAAAATTAAAATTGTTTTTTTATTTGATTAATTTTTCCGAGAAGTGTGAAAGAAACAATAAATTACTGAAGAGGTTGGATTATTGGAATGTGTCCTCTGATTTAAAAATAGTGGACTGCGTCCTCTAACTAAAATTATTGAAATACTTCCTCTAATTTAATTTCTATTTTGATTTTTAGTAGTAGAATTTTTTAATACATATTAATGTATTTAATATATTATCAATTTTCCTTGAATGTGGCAGTTAAAAAACTGAAATAGCGACCGCGTCCTCTATCTTATTTATATTTAAATTATTATTTTATTTTCTGTATTTTGAAATAATAGTCTTATGAAAGGAACGTAGAGAAATCATTATCTTTCCTTTTTTATATTTTTCATATGTTTCTGGAATTTTTGTATGAACGAAATTTAATACATATATATTGAATGTTTATTTAATTTGTGGAAGATATTAATAACAAAATATGAATAAATTCGGATATGGTTTGGTAGAAATGTAATTATTAGTAATACAATTTTAGTTGAACGTGTCTCGAATATACTAATGATGGCCTCCACAAAGTTTTCCACCTGTTCCACTTGGAGGCGGCCTTATGGTCCTGGATGTGCGTATTCTTACAGGCACATGAGTGGACGCCACTAATTCTTCATCTTGAATTCCCTCCGTTGAATCCTCCTCCATAGCCTCTCTAGCTTTATCAGTGAAATGATGTTGAACTTGACGACCGCTAGCAGTTAGTGAAACACAAAGTTAAGGCAATGAATTGTCAAGGTAGTATAACAAAGCATAATTGGTCACAGTATAGGAAATGCACATAATGTGATATTGCTCAAAGCTCAAGCGTCACGGAATAGTTAAAGCAATAGTTAAAGTAATGAATTGTCATAGTCATATAACACAACATAAATACACAGTTCCCTATCACTGAAAACTAATGAGTTCGAGGAAAAGTCATAACAAAACATTGAAACACACTCAGTACTACAAACAGGACACTATGCAGGACGTCGACCACAGACACCTCCACTATCATCAGGCAGTCTCTCGTCCATCTGATTCCTTATCCTTCTCTCCGCAAATTGGCCACGTCTCCTATTGAAAAACTTCTCAATATCGGGGACCAACCTCCACTCTGTGGGTTGCCACAATGAAGGATCCCTAACAGGCATGAAATCGACACTGTATTGTGATACGAAGGTGGCCGTATGATATGCCTTGTCGCAAAGGTATATGGGATCATCACTCATTTCTTGCAAACCACCAAGGCATGGGAACAAGGAAGCCTAAAAAAGTGCCATTCTCGATAGCTACACTATTTCTTCGAGTATTTCACAGTGTAGTGTCGTTCACCCATGCTGCCGTCGAAGGACCTTGTCTGAACTCTATAGATCTGTAAATTACGATCTTATAGGCTGACAACATGTCCCTGCCCCCAGATTTCGTTCCTCTCAAACTTCTTCCAAATACTGTTTTGCAAAACAGAACTGCAAAATCACAAGAATATAGAACAGTTTACTTTTTGTCCGAACACATATGCAGATAAACTTGTGTAACTTAAATGTACCTCCAGTTATTCTTTTCAAGTAACCTTTGCGCAAATATTTTGACTATTCGTTCGAAAGTTGCGTTAATACAGGCAATAATCGGTAGATTTCTAGCCCGCCTCAAACAATTGTTGTAGCTCTCCGACATGTTGGTTGTAAGAATACACCACCGACGGTTTCCATCGAAGGCGATACTCCACTTATGGTTGTCATGTTCTTTCAACTCCAACTCTGCCTTGTACTCTCGCCACTTCCGTTCCTCTCTAGCACTACCAAACTGCCAGACCAGAGTCTTCAGATGCACATTTTTTAACATCCTATTTCCCGCACTGAGGAAGTTAGGCTGAAAATTCCTCAGACAGAAACAGTGGTACCCTGTCGGCTCCTTCCATCCATCCGTATGTGTCATTGCATTCAAGATCCCCGAATGACGGTCAAATATAACACATATGAACCTGTAATCATTACCTACCACATGCTGTCGCAACTTGACCATGAACCATTCCCAGTTCTCATGTGTCTCAGCATCCACTATCGCATAGGCGATGGGTAAAACGTAATCATTCGCATCGTGAACAACAAGAACTAGCATTGTGGAAATGTACGCACCTTTCAGAAAAGTACATCAACACTAATCAAAGGCCTGCATTGGCGAAAGGCTTCGACAGCCTGACCAAATGCCCAAAACACGAACTTGAACTTCCTAGACCCGTGACCATGTACTCTATCAGGTACCTCTGCCAAATCAACAACTGTTGTAGGATTTGCTCTGACCAGCTCATCCATAAACGTGGGCAGTCTGTCGAAGGATTCCTCTCAGATTTCGAAGGCCGAATCAATAGCCTTCTGTCAAACATACCACGCCTTCTTGTAGGATATGGTAACATTTAACTCCTTCCGCATATGCTCCATAACATCGCTGACCCTGAAGGAGGGGTTGGTCTCAACCTGATATCGAATGGAACAAGCGATCATCAACAAAATCAGGTTTGTGTTACCATCCGATCTCCAAGCACCAATACAAGAATGACTGCTTGCCCATTTGGTGATCTCCCACATCTCGTGGGAGAACTTAATGGTGGCTCTGACAATCCACGGACAATTTCCATTTCCGTAGACAACTTCCCTACATTTTGCGTACCACGTGCGCGACTTGCTCTCCACAACCCAGTGTTCCCTGTTCATCTTTGAACTCCACCTAGATATTTCCTGCACTAATTCTGACTTCTTCCGAAATCTCATACCCAAATCAACTTCCTCAGTTGCTTGAACATAATTAGGAAGTATTCTGTCACAATCAGTCGGGTCATACCCAACTATATCGGGACACCCATAATCCCTAAAAAATGTCCTGGTATTAGGATTCCACACTTGATGGAATGTAGTGGGAATAGTGGTCGTGTACACTAGTGAGCGATCACCATTCCCCTGATTTGAATCAATTGATAAGGAATGATCATCTTCGTTTTCTGCTACAAATTCCCCACCCTCAGCATCCTCTCCATCCACATCAATACTGCATGTAACAAGTTCACCACCAGCACCACCAGACTCATCCTCTCCAATTTCACCTACGTAATCATCGCCGAAGACATCGCCACTCGTAGACCGCAACTCGTGGATGGTTGAGAGCAACCTGGATGGACATACGCTGTAAGTTGACTCGACTCACCAACAACCCGAGATTCTCCAAGACCCTAGCAATAATCAGGTGTTGGAAAGGGAATGCATGTTGCTAAGGTGTAGTTCTTAACATTGCTCAACAGCGACATGAACGTGCCTGGGCAAGCATCACTCGGACGTTCGAAGTTGGTCTCAATCCTCTCCAGCTTAACGTAAAGATTCGCTGACGATAAAGACATTCCATCAACTGTATCGAAGAAGGTCTCCGTCGACTTGTCATCTTCCACTTCAAAACATCGATAATACATAGAAGAATCAATCTTCTTAGGACAATGATAAAATATTCTCAGAACAAAGACTTCACAATTAATGCCAAGCCGTCTCATAATTAAATCAATTAATTGAGAGTGGCTTAACCTCCGCTTTGCAGTAACATGTTTCTCAGCTTTGGAGGGGGGGGGGGGTCATAGTACACACCCACGTTCATATTTTACTTAATCACACCTACGTTCACATCATACTTAATCACACCCCTCTATACAAGTACAACAACAAATTCATCGTACAACTGCAACGTAGTAGTATACACCAATGAATTACCTTCGCAACAGAAGATTACCATTCAACAGCGTAGATTACCATTCAATGATTCAGCATATGGAACATCATAGTAAAAACTCATTTACAAAACATCGATGCACACTTGAAAACAAATTCACAAGACATCTATGCATTGCATGAAAACATATTCCATATTACATCAACAACTATACATCTAATATGTCTAAATCAGGGCTCCATCAAGTAAAACATACCTTCAACAAAGAAGATGTAAACCTCAAGAGAACATAAAAAATGCCACTATATCGCACCCCAAATTTTCCCTACAAAAGTACAAATTAATAAATAAGTACATATCAAAATGATATCCAAACGGCAGTAACAATCAACCTACGTTCCACACAACTATTAACATTCCACACCATCAGATCATCCATTTCTATAACGACTTTCAACCCATCAACATCAATTTGGAATACACAATGATTGGGATCGGAACAAATTAACTCCAAATAATTATAATTAATATCCAAATAGCGGTACATGTTTTTGCATCCGTTTTCAGATACAAAAAAATGAAAATCAACACAACATGGTGACACATTTTACTGAAAACATTTTCAAAGAAGCAAACAAGAAATTAAACTCCCATGAAAGTAATAAACCATATACGATGTATTTCAGAAATTTTTCTTCACACATATTATCGTTGTTCATACAACATATTTCTAAAAAGATTGTGCATTTTTCACTACAAAAAAAATCCAATCCATTTCATACAATACATACAATCTATTCCACAATGTCCTCTTCAAAAATTGTCGTTCTCCAAACATTATAATGCCAACCAAAAATAATATCCAAAAAATCGGAATGAAGTCTCTGGCAAAACCGCTCCCTCTCAGGTAATGCGTGCTTGTCACGCGCGGTTGAAAGTGGTGGCGCGAGAAGGCCACGCGCGGGAAGCTAAGGGGCGCGTGCAACCACCGTGCCGGCACCACCGCCTTGTTCGGTCAAGAAACGACACCGGCGACTTAGGGACGGTTACAACAGAGCAATAGGGTGATTCGAACGTCATAATTCAAGCAACAAAACATCATACAAACACACAAACCGCGGTTCTAATGATTCAACTTACCTACCGGTGCAAGATTGGAGCCGGAAAAAATGCGACCCTCAATTCCGGTGCGAAATTGTAGCTGGCCGGATTGAGAAGCAGGAAAGGAGGTGACGAACCCTGCGACGGAAAATCGACGGCAAAAGGCGAGGACAGCGGCAAGAAGGAAAATGGAAGCAGAGGAGAGCGGAGAAAACAAAGAGGAAGAGAGAAACTCAGCAGATAAATGAGGAGAAAATGAAGGAAATGGAACAAAAAGGAGGGACTTGAAGACACATTTTCATAATGCGTCTTCATTTAGCGGTCAAAAAAAGAAAATGTGTTTACCAAATATGAAGAAAATAAATTGAACGCGGATAAAAACGAAAAAGGAAGAACCGTATTTCCATAATGCGTTTCTTGCATGTAACAAATTTTAAAAAACAAAAAAAATGGAGAGGACGCATTTCCGAAATTACGTCCAACACTAGGTACTGTAGCACCTATCTTGGGATTTTCTCGATTATGCACAGGCACCATAAGCTTCTCATCATCGGTTTGGAGACTGAAGTAGAGATGATGGTGGTTCTTCATAATGGGCCATATGCGATTGAAGGTGGTCTGTTATGTTTAAGGCATTGGACAGATCCCCACCCCCTGGAAAGTATCCTAGAAGCAAAAATCTTGGTATGGATTCGTCTTATCAACCTGCCTAGTGAGGTTTTCAACAGGGTTGCTGGGAGACTTGGCATTGATGATTGGAGTTCGAATGCGTAAATAGCCACTCCCAATCCGTAGAACAACACATCGAACCCGCCAAATGCCTGCAAAACAGGCCTGTCTCGCATGAAGATCAGCACATCTTCAACCATGACAACCCCCATTGCCCCAAGGTCCACCACGTCCGCAAATATGCTCAAAGGCGCCAAATGGGTTAGAGTTGGGATAGCATTCAGCCCCAACTAGAAAGGGAAAAGGCTCCATATAAACACAACTTTCCCAGAAACACCCAGTATCAAAGGGACGGTGGGCCCAGATGGGGAGGAATTGAACAAGTAGACAAAAGTATTCGCTATGAAGATGGTGTAGCTTGTACAAAAACCCGCCTGAGAAAGCGTGATCATAGCATCAACCGCCAACCTGCCTACTGGGCCGCAGAGACCGTCTCTTGAAAAACGATATTTTCATAAATAATGAAAAAATCAAGTTTTAAACTGCAAATTAAAAAAAATGAAGATAAAATTTTCGGGTTGCATGAGCCAAGTTATAAACTTTATAACTAATATATGTTGCATAATAAATTTTTAATATTGCAACTAAGAATTTTTACATTTTATTATTCTAATTAAACCCCGCTTTTCCACAAAGTTATGCAAAGACGGGTTTTCCCAAAACTTTACCATAAAATTATGTGTCTTTTAAAAGAAAATAACAAAAGTATTCTTAGTTATAAACAAAATGGAAAGATTAATAATTTTATTTACTACTTAAAATTTTCGTAGTTTAAATTTTAAATAAAAGAAAAAGAGAAAGGAGTCATAAAAGGTGATAAGAATATTTACTCTAATTATTGTATTTTATAAGTTAAAGCATTTAATAAGTGATGGGCTTATATTTAATGTATTACTCTAGATATGTTATGTTTCTAATCAAAATTTAAATGTTTCAACTGCATTTACTGTAGAGTATAAACCTATAACTTCATAGAATTATAATTAAATTCGGTCTTTTCATATGCTTATGGAAATATGGATTTTCCAAGAATTTGTCATATATAAAAAGTACAAAATTTAATTTAAAACACAAAGTCTTGTTTTAAGCAGATTAAACTTTATTCCAGGGATTATTATGTAATTATAAGAAGTTTAATTTGGAATGATTTTTTAAATATGCTGAAAAATTTAGAGACCTACTGTGTAATTATCAAACTGCTATATATATCACAAAATTTTTAGATTTTTCATTTTTCTTTCCTCCCCCGATCGAAGATAACAAAAACCGCCTATGATCTATAGTTATCGCCGAAATTTGGCCGAATTTCCACCGCCTCCATCGGAACCACCTCTTGAATAGCCAGATCTCGCTAGAATCTCACAGCGGCGTCGTGACTAAACCTCACCGGCGGAGCAAGGGCTTCAGCGCCGAAAATTCTTCTTCGGCTCCAAGAGGCGATGATATGCAAAACTCCCATCGGAGAGAGGCATCCAAGGCGGCGCGCTATTCAATTGGCCAATTTTAATGCAATCTTAGTTGGTGGCGAAGGCATTGCAATCGACGAGCTCACGGAGGCGACTGTGATCGATGAGCTTGCAGAGTCGACGACGAAGGCGACTGCAATCGACAAGCTTGCAGAGTCGACAGTGGAGGCGACTACGATTCACGCGCGACCGTTGGGGACGATGCGTGCAGCTCACGCGCAGCGACAACAATGGCATTTTCACGGCGGAGGGCGGCGGACAACGACAACAACGACGATGATTAAGCTTCTGCTCGTGAGAGGTGAGGTTTAATTTTGTTTTTAATTTTATTCAAAGACATTCTGAGGTTTATTATTTTTTGACTGAGTGAATGATCAATAAATGTTATCTGGTGTAGTGGTTAGTAGTCTTGGTGTTGAGATTAGAGGTCTAGGGTTCGAATCTCACTATGTCCTTTATTATGAATAATTTATGTTCTTGATGTACTTGTCGAGATTTAATATTATTTGACTGAGTGTATGTTCAATAAGAGTCTTTGGTTTAGTGGTTAGGATTCTGGTTATTGATGTTAGAGGTTTAGAGTTTGAATCTCACTCTGAACTTTATTTTGAAGAACCTCGAATCTCACTCTGACCTTTATTTTGAAGAATTTATGTTCTTCATATACATATTGAGCTTTAATATTATTTGACTGCATGCATGTTGAATAATGAGTATTTGGTGTAGTGGTATCACTCTAGGATTTGAGGTTAGAGACCTAGGTACTATAATTTTTGTTGATATTTGTAGCTTTTCTCTCTCTCTCTCTCTCTCTCTCTCTCTCTCTCTCTTATATTGATGTTTTTCATTATTTGGGTGAGGTTTTATTGATATGAGTTGATGTTTTGTAGTTTTTTAGTTGGTGTGGATTGATATTTGCAGTCTTTTTAATTTTCTCATATTGATGTTTTTCATTTTCCCGCTGAGGTTTTGGTAATATGAGTTGATATTTGTACTTTTATTTTTCTGATGCTGATGTTTTTCATTTTTCGAATGAGATTCAAGTATTAGGAGTTGATGTTTGTAGCTTTTTGGTGATATGAGTTGATATTTGTAGTTTTTTTAAAAAATTGTTGACATTTTATGATTTTTTGAGTGAATAATTTATACTCTTGAGGTACCGTAGCTTTTTTGTTGATGTTTTTATTTTTTCTCATGTTGATATTTTTCATTTTCTGGATGAGTTTTAGTTGATATGAGTCTTTTCTTTTGGTTACATGGGTTGAAATTTTTACTTCTTTTTTCACTTATGTTGATGTTTTTCATTTTCTTGGTGAGTTTTATGTGATACAAGTTGATGTTTGTAGTTTTGGGTGGCATGGGTTGATTTTTTGTAGTGTTTTTTTTTTCTTATGTTGACGTTTTTCATTTTCTGAGTGAAGTTTAGGTGATATGAATTGATGTTTTTAGTTTTTATTAATAAAATGATAATTGAAGATTTGTTGATGTTTTTATAATTTTTAGTTGATGTTTTGTTAGTTGTAGTCGATGTTTTTTCAATTTTTATTTGATTTTTAATATTTTTTTGATGTTTTATTTGTTTTTTAAATATATGCTTTGCTCCAATTTATAAGTTGATGTTCATTTCTTTGTTGATGTTCTTCTATTTTTTGCTGATACTTAAATTTTTAGTTCTAAGATTATATTAATTTTTTGAATTTTTTGAATTTTAAAAATATTTTTATTGAATTTTTGGATTTTTTTGCAGATTGCAGATGCGCGGGAAAATGATGGGAAAATATTGGACAAAAAATCCCCTTGAAAAATATTAGTGATAGGTCCCTGTAAAGTTATTAGAAATAGATCCCAGTAAAATTATTAGAGATAGATCCTTGGAGCAAGAATATAAATGGAATTACATAAAACCCCTGCCTAAAGTTTAGGCTGTCTCACAGGAAACCTTCTCAATTTAAAAATATGTTAACTAAATTTAAAAGATATTGTCTAGCACACAAATATACTGCATATAACCACAATAAATTTACCTGAATACGATCAGATTAGTCATAAAATAGTTACACAATTCAAGTTAGTGGTTAAGCGAGAATGGAATCTTACCATTATACCATAATTGCAAAACTAAAGAATGATAATGAATGAAGAAACCCTTTTACATGATATGTACAATTCCAGAAGCCGTTAGCCTTTCATTGATGCTCCCAACCCTAGACACAACTATCAGCTCCTTAAGGTATAACATATATTAACACCAAAAGCTTTATAGCCTGTCTGTGTGAATACATCACGTAGGAGCAATGCCGACTTAGAATCGATAGCAGTAGCGGCTTTGATTCAGTTTCAGCTTCCAGCAGCGACTTCTGTTGTGGAGGGCACTGCTTCTTCTGCCCAAATAACCATAGGCTTTCTTGGAAGTTACCTTCTACTTCTTAATATCAGTGTCAAATGACTCCACAGCTGAGCAGAAAAAATGTCCAACACATATGAGCATTAATTGATTGAAAAAACCGCCAAGGTGCCACTTTCCCAACTGTAAATTCAACAAACTAATTAAGATATTTAAACAGAGTACTTTACTACCATAGTTCATTTGCCTTGGAAAACCACAAAAGTTTCTAATCAAGAAAGATATAGGTTGTGCTTGGTCGAACTGCAATAGTTGGTCATATTCTTGCTAGTTTTCTTCTAACCAAACCACACATCGAACTCCCTAAGTTAAAAACCTACATGTACCTTTACAGCCCCAAACTCCATCGTGAAAACCAACCAAAAAGATTAAGGGACCTACTCAAATTCCAATTTCTACATAAAGAATCATAGGATTAAAGAAGCAAAAATGTGAAAGACATAAACCAAATTTACTAATCAGATGGATTCAAGCTCTTTTTTATCCATTATACTATATACGTTTACCTTGGAAACCTGAGAATTTGGAGCTATAGTTTCTTCTTCTTCACTGTGACTCAAGTGAGAACTTATCCACGTTTCAGCATAAGACGGGGCCATGGGAGAATCCTCATTGAAGGGAGCGTTGTGACCTCAGATAGTATCCCAACCAATTGTTTCCTAGACCCATTTTTGGGGCTCTCATTCTCATCTAGTTTCTTTATGATGAACATGCATCGGGATTGCCAAAGGATCAAACATCTAATCCAAAACAAAAGATAAAAAATCTTATGAGATGGATGATCAACGATGAACTATATACTATGTATAATAGATCTTAACCTTTCGCATACCTGAGTCATGACGCATTATTAAAAAATCCCCTCATACAAAATAAAACTCTCACAGAGAGCACTAATCATTAAGATATATCATATATGAACCACATATTTAGTGAAGTTGCAAATATCAAAGACTTGTGCAGTGGCATAATGTGCAACAAGCTTGTTTCAAAAATGCCAAAGCCTATAACATGTGCTGCAATTTGATGTATAACAAAACGTGCAGCAGCAAAGCATCAACCGGAAAGCATCACACGAGCTAAAAACAGTGAATCAACCTAAAAAATTGTGCATTAGACTCATTCCACCTGAAAGAATACTGGCATAAGATATGCATACACTAAATTTGCAGTCGCTGAGACAATGTCAATACCAAAAGTCCATTCTTATTGTAAACTTCTACATATCGGCTCGTGAAACTTGAAGCCGTTTCACAGTATCAAAAAAACCGCTTGGTTAATTCATCTTAGCTGAAATAACATGACATAAAGAGCAAGAAATAAAGTATCTAAAGGCTAACTCAGTGTGACAAATATTCAAGACAAAAGGGTTCACAATAAGCAGAAAAATACATCAGTAAGCAGGCATTGGTGATTTGCAGTTATCAGAATCTACCGAGTACATTTAATGGTGTTGTTGCTAGCTTGAAGTATAAAACAGATGCCAACATTGCACACCATAGAACGTCATTTAACACAGGCTGAGATCCTAAGGATCTCAGATTTAGGATAGTAGGTATAGGACAAAAGTAAATAACATCTCGAGCCACTTCAAAAATGAATGGAGAAGATGTACCAACATTGAATAAAGAATAAACGTGTTCCATGACAATGTCTACTTCTCAAAAAGAGACCCCGTTCCGGAAGGCTCCAAGTGCTCTTTACAGCCGACAAATAAACTTCCGTAGGGCATTCTTCTGTCAAGCAAAAGCAAAGCGCACTGCGTTATCCTTGTGCATTAAATTTTTTTGAAATACTGAACAGTTTGTAAAATAGTCAATGAAAAAACACACAATTGTTAGGTAGGAAAGAAGTAACAAAAAAAATTCCACCAAGCAAATTTCAGAAGCGATCATTTCTTTGAAAGAAAACAAATTTGTCTAAATAATCTATTGCCACTGCATGCAGAAAGTTAGGACTAAGGAGTTTTGCCTTATCGTTTTGGATAAAAGATTGACATAATGTACAAACAACATCAGTGAATGATCATAAACTTAAGTTAAGTCTAAGGAATTCAAAAACTTGTCGGAAAGAAAGTACAAAGTGATGCATCAGCCAAGGAGATGATAGAATGAATATAGAGTTGAAATATACAACACCGCATATCCAGAAAAAATAATAAACCAATGATTCTAACAAATTAATGTACACAAATTTCGCAATGAACACCATAATAGAATTGAACAATTCCTCACTTCCTCCAATACCCTTGTATTTCACTATGTATGGTTGAATTTGTATTTTCCAAACAATCTGCGCATACTTTATGGAATCACTTTGAACCCATTTGTTTTTTCTTTAGTAGTTGATGGAATTACCAAGCACTCACAGAAAGAGATCAAGAATCCTATAATGTGCAGACAATATAGCTCAAATCAATGGGGGCAAGAGAAGGTGAAAAAGCCAAATTAGAAACTTTAAAAAAGAAATAATCCAGCTACAAGTGGCACTTTGAATCTATTCTGATATTCTGCAACTACATCATTTTTGTTTTTATCCAAACATAAGTCTGCCATGTAATTTCCCTGCAAATAACAGGGATAGAAACGCGGTAAAAACAATTTCAGTAAACTTTTCAGAATGATAATCCAAATTCAGTATAAATTAAAATCTCAAAGCAGAAATCAAGTTTAATATATCCTCTGATTTATGCAACGAAATCATTCACAACCATAAATCATCTAAGCATCTCTACTAGGAATCAAAATCATCACATAAACACATATCAGTGTCTACAAATAATTTATAAAAGCCCGTAAATCCAAACACAATCTCACCAAAATAAGAACAAAATTAAGCCGCTCTCGCTCTACTGGAGAATTTGGGGAGCAAGAAGATAAACCCTAAAATGTTCCGGCCTCAGGTTAGGAGCCGCAGAGAGGGAGAGGGAGGTTTGGAAGAAGGAGCGGCAGAGAGTTTTGAAATAAGAGGGACAAAGAGAGAGGAAGTTTTAAAAGGAAGAGGGGTACTTTTAAGTTTTCTAGAAAAGCATGTGCATTGAATACTGCTTTAGTGTAAATACAACAATTAAATTTAGAAATAATTTTGTTTGATTATTTATAGTGGAAAGCTGATATGACAATCTTAAATGGCAAGGTATGAGAGTGCCACCTAGCCAAAAACTTACTGTTTTAGTAGTATTTATAGATTTTGTTATGTAGTTCCCTTTTAAAAAAAAGTTGACACACTTATCATTCTATCATTTTTTTAAAATTATTTTTTAAAAAATATTTTGTTTTGTACAGACTAATTGTTAGACAGAGTTATTCTTATAATTAATGTAACTAATGGTGATTTAATGTATATGTTTTTTTGAAAGATTAAATACAAGTAAGCAAATTACATATAAATATCCTATTCGTGGAGTTTGAAACTCCATCAATTTGAAAAGATAGGGAAGCCATTTTGAGAACATCCAAACAATGCACCACTAACAACCGCCACCACTGAAACCTGGATCTCTCGACTGTAGAGAATGTGTATTTCCATTAAACCAAGCCCAATTCACTGAGCAGGGATGTTTATATGTATTAGAAGGTCTCAGGAAAGACGGCATTTCCTTAAACTTATGGACAGTCCACAGTGGTTTTTACCTTAAATATTGTAATTTTTTTTATAAAACTTAAATATTGTATTTTAAAAGTTTAAAAAAATAAAAATATGTATTTGAATGTGAAAATATAAAAATATATAATATAAAAAAATATTTTCTAAATTTCTAAATTTAGTATATAATTTAACAAATGCAGTGTATAAGGTAAAAAATAAGTGACATGTCCATAAACTTATGGATATGACGCCTATTAAGAGACCTACTTTATATTTATTTAATGCAACAAGATTCTTATAATTTTAAAAAAATCTTGAAGTTTATCGTAACGTGTAGGTCTAACACGAGACTTTCTCTTTTCTTTTTGTGTTAAATAATGAATCATTTTCAATCACTCATTAAACTTTTTTTTTAACTTTTTGCACTCAATTCTTTCAATATATTTCAACTTGTATAAAAAAATATATTTAAAACTATAATGTTAAACATAATAAAATGTACAGATAATTATAAGTGGAAACGTCCCATGAAGACGATGCCATGGCCATAAACATAATAACGACTACTATTATTTCAATTATATCATTGATGTTTATTAAATATCCGTCCCAAGATTATCTTTTTTGCTTGTTCTCATTCTCATTGTCAAATCACACAGTTTCTTACCAACGACTATAACTTGTCTCGTTAATTTTTTTTAAAACACATTCTCTGATTCACATTGTGGGGTGCAATTAGACAAATACTCCCAAGATGGATCTTAGTTGAAATTAAAGAAATACCCCACCCGTCCCATAAATATTGGCTTATTTGTTGTTTTCGTCCATCCCATAAGTAATACGTACCTTGAAAATTACATAAAATGACAATGAATATGTTAAATTCCCGTAATATTATCTTTAACAACCTTGAGACTAAACCCATTGCTTTCCGAAAACATCCTTACTTTTTAACAATTATCTCTGCCACATTAGCTTATATAAAACTTTGGACAAAGAGCAATTAGACTAATTTTATAAAATAAAACTCTGCAGGCCAAAATCCAACTCATATATGATCCACACATCTAAATATAATTATTTTTTAATTCCTCTTTTCCCCTTAAGTTTTCAACTGTTGTAACTCCTTGTTATAATAAGCCCAATTAACTAAGGCTATAATGGTAATTGACTAAACCATCTCTACAGTTATGACCGTTAGCAGCTTAGCTCAGTAGCTCAGTAGCTCAGTATGCTATGCCATGGCTACGATAATGTTCCATCTTTCAAGATGCAAGTGACAAGTTATTAATAGAATTCGGTTGAGGAAGATCATCCATTGGCAAGGAGAATAAAAGGTTAGCTAGGAATCATATTTGGCATGTTGAATTTGATATCAATCTTGATGTATTTTCCTAGTTTTTATTTCTTCTTCAATCTGTATCTCTTCTCTCTTTTTCCATGTTTCTACCTTTCTACCTAATAAATCCCATCTTTACCCTTTCCATACTTGTTTTTTATAATAAATTGGTATCAAAGCAGATTGAATCCTTAGAAATCATGGTTGACAACACCAGATTCAATACTTTGGAGGGACTCGTGAAGGATCAAGACAATCAAATGAAGGAATTGTCCCTGGAGGTAAAAAACCAATTAGAAATGAACAATACAAAGATGTACGTGGCAATAGGGGAGAAATTCTCTGTAATCAAATCAGAGATTACAGTTCGTTTGGGAGCACAACTCGAGAAGAGGTTGGATACAGTAATAGATGTGAAATTCCAAGCAATGGAGGACTAGATGCTTACAATGCTGCAAAAGAATATTGGAATGGGAAAGGCGGTGTTTGTTGGAGAAGATGATGAAATGGCACAACACTCTGCTATGAGTATTCATAGATCCACTCCACAATTCAGCAAGTGAGGTTTTCATAAGGAGAATGGAGCTGATCCAACTCAAAACCGAGCTACTCATAAATCCTATGAGAGTTCTATGTTTCAAAGATCTGTGGCTAATTACCATAGATCATATTACTTGCATACATGTGCAAGGAATCTAGTGCCAAAGAGAACGTTCATGCACCAGCCTAAGATTGAGTTGAAAATATTCTCCGATGAGAAACCGAAAGATTGGTTGAGGAGGTGTGAGAAGTTTTTTGCCTATTTCCAGATAGCAAATGCATTCAAGGTGGAGACAGTCAAAATCTATTTGGAAGGCAAGTACGAGATCTGGTTTCAAAGAAAAAAGAGGACAGATGAGCAATGGTGCTGTAATGAATTTACAAATTCAGTGCTTAAAAGATTCTAAGAACTCGAAGCTAAGGATGAGGTGGAGGAATTCAACAAGCTGTTTCAGAAAGGATCTTTGAGATCTTATCCGAAGAAATTTGAAGAGTTGAAAACTCTTATAATCCGTAAGAATCCCCCACTCACTGAATCTCACTCTATTTATAGTTTTCTTAGTGGATTAAAAGATGTGTTAAAACTGATGCTGAAAAAAATGAAACCTACTAGTCTACAATCATCTATTGAGACTGCTATTCTTCAGGAGCAAAACTTAGAATTGTCTCAAAAAAGGAGTAGAAACTGGTATGGTAATACAATGAATGTTGTTCACCCTAAGCCTAATGTAGACAGAGGGGTACAGAAAGATTCTGTAGGTAATGTTAACCCGAGAACTGATAAGAGGCCTGGTATGGAGGGATTTAGAAGAATTACACCTCAGGAAATGCAAATATAGTATGTGCTTTAAGTGTGGTGAGAGATTTGGCCCAGGGCATTCTTGTAAGTTCAAACAGGTGAATAGAATTGAAATTCAGGATAAGGATGAGAATGATAGCATTTATGTGATGGAAATAGATTCAGAATAGGAAGAACAGACTGAGACTAAACAATTTGTGGCTAAAGCAATTGGTGGACCTAAGGTTAAGTATATTTACTGTTTGGGAAGCTGCTTGACAAAAATATTAGCATTCTGATGGATGCCAGGAGCAACGCGAGTTTTATTGATCTCAAAATCGTGGAAGAATTGAGGCTGAATCAACTTAGAAGCAAACCATTTGTTGTGACTGTTGCAGATGGGAGTTAGATTAATGGCTCCACCTTTTGTCCATAGGTAGTTTAGCAGATCGGCAATCACCATTTTACTTATGATCTGAGGGTATTACCATTCGAGGAATTGGACATCATACTGGATGTGGATTGGATGAGTCTATTCAGCCCCATAATATTTTATTTTCATTGCAACAATATCACTTTCTGCAGTGAATGAGAGTATTGGAGTATTCAAGGAATTGATCAGAATATTAACCTGAGGCTGATTAGAGGGGTGGAAGCTCAAAAGATAGCAATTTTCAAAAAGATAAAAAGGTATCATACTATCATGAAGTTAATGCCACATAAGAGGTTAAAAAAGAGAGCAGATAGAGCAAATGATAGAAGAAAATGAACCTAAAACTCCTGCTAAAGTCATGGAACTTGTCAAGAGGTATGTAAATGTTTTTTCTTTACCTAAAACTTCACCTGCCATGAGAAATATTGACCATAATATTGTGTTAAAGCCATATGCACAACCATTTCAGATCAAACCCTATAGGTAGCCACATGCTCATAAGGCAGCGATAGAAATAAAAGTGAATAAGATGCTGAGAGACAAGATTATTAAGTAGAGCCAAAGCCCTTTCTCTTCACCAGTTATTCGAGTTAAAAAGAAGGAAAATTCTTGGAGGCTATGTATAGATTATAGGAAGTTTAATGAGATCACTGTAAAAGACAAATTTCCAATTCCCATTATTGATGTGCTTCTTGATAAATTGCATGGTTCAGTTTATTTTACGAAGTTGGATCTGAGAGCAGGCTATCATAAAACACGGGTTAGAAGTGAGGATGTTCCCAAAACAACATTTCAGACACACACACAGGGTACTATGAGTTCTTAGTCTTTCCATTTGGGCTAACAAATGCCCCAACCACATTCCAAGCACTTATGAATTAGGTTTTCAAGACATTTATGAGGAAGTTTGTACTTTTATTTTTCGATGACATTCTCATTTATAGCCGTACTATTTCTGATCACCTTGATCACCTAAATCAAGTCTTGGAAGTTACGAGAGATAATCAGCTCTATGCTAAAACTTCCAAGTGTGTTTTTGCATAGAGGAAGGTGGAATACCTCGGCCATGTGATCAGTGGTTCAGGGGTACAAATGGACTCTCACAAGATTGATTTTATACATAAATAGCCAATTTTAGTTAATGTCAAGTAGCTGAGAGGATTCCTAGGGCTTACTGGATATTATAGGCATTTTTTAGAAGGTTATGGAAAGATCTATAGGCCATTACACAATAATCTTAAGAAAGATGGATTTCAGTGGAATGTATAAGTTACTCAAGCCTTTAACTCTCTCAAAGAGATCATGACAACTGCTCTTGTACTTAAGATGCTAGAGTTTGATAAAATCTTTGTGTTAGAAACTAATGATGCCAACTTTGGCATTGGAGTTGTTTTGATGCAAGATAAGAAGCCCATATCATATATGAGTGGCTTTTTGTGTAAGAAATCAAAGTCTTTCAACTTATTAAAAAGAATTACTAGCAATCATCATGGCCATTGACAAATGGAGACATTATCTTACATCCAAAGATTTATCATCAGAACTGATCATCACTCTTTAAAGTTTCTGATCAATCAGAGGTTGAACAGTGCATTATAGCACAGATGGATTTCAAAGCTTTTAGGGCTGAATTTTGAGATACAATACAAAGGAGGAAATGCCTATAGTGTTGTTGATGCATTGTCAAGGCAACCAGGTTTGGAAATGGTCTCAAATACTGATATTATTACTGAGAATTGTGAGGTAAGGTGATATGAATCTCCTTACGAAAAATCTGGATTGAGGAATATCGGATCTTTGTCTTAACAAGGGATCTCACCCAACCTAGCTCACACATGAAATTGCAGCGTTTAGCCCGCAGGGTACACTCAACTCCGACTTGTTCTCTAAATAGCCCACAACATTAGATCACAAGGGTTATTTGCTTACTAACTAGCCTGCATGATTAGCTTACAAAGGAGATTGAAACTTAATTAACCCGCAGGATTAAGCAACAATGAGAATAATGAGAATAACTCAAAAATTTTGAATATATGATTGATAAAAAAAGTTGTATAAAAGTCGGCCAAACCCTCTCTTTAAATAGAGAAGATTTCGAGCACTGTAAACCCTAAATACAATTGAAATCTGAATCGACTTATGGAAGCTTGAATAAGCTAAAATCATATTTAACTAAACTTCTATTCTAAACCCTAATCTCAGCCGCATATAGCTAGAATTAGACTAGAAAAATAGTACCTTATCTAATATTACCAAATCTAATTTTAATCAGAATAAAAGACAATATTTTTTAGAAACCCTAATGGACTGGGTTCGAAAATTATGAACTCTTAAGAAGCCCACATGGCCGAGTTATTTGGACTGAAATAAAATAATGTTACAATGATCACACTACCCTATTAAAAAACCCAGTGGGAAAAAGAGTATAGTGTTCTTCACGATGTTTTCAATTAATCGACAAGCTTGAATAATTAATCCAAGCCATAGCTGACTTCTTCTTTATTTCTTCAGCTTGAAGTTGATCAATCAAAGCATTCAATGCTGCATCCCTAAACTTCATTCTTGACCTTGTCATCGGTCTAGCCATGTCACTTAGAGGATCCCGAGCATAACCCTTGAATGTGTGATCAAGACATGGATTGTCTTCATTTATGGCGGTAGTCGTCTTGGGATCTCCATCATTCCCTCCATAGTCGAAAGGTTTCACCCTTGAAACTGAATCATCTTCAATGGTAAATGGAGATAAATCAGCAACATTGAAAGTATAATTAACACCATAATCTTCGGGTAGATCAATCTTGTAGGAGTTGTCATTCACACGTTCTAACACTTGAAAATGACCATCACCATGCGGACTTAGCTTAGAGTTTTTTAGAAGTTGGAAACTTCTCCTTAGTGCAACCAAACCTAGTCGCCCTCCTTGAAGAGTACAGTTCGGTGGCCATGGTTTGCTCGAGTAGCATTCTGAGCATTCCTCCTTTCAATCCTCAATCGCACCTTCTCATGTAATCTTTTTACAAAATCAGCCTTCTTTTCTCCATCTAAATTCTTCACCTGTTTAAAATTCAAAGGAAGTAAATCAAGAGGTGTAGTAGGTATAAATCCATAAACAATTTCAAAAGGAGGTAACGAAGTTGTAGAATGAATAGTGCGATTATAAGCAAAATCTGCTATCGGAATGCAAGCTTCCCAATTCTTCAAGTTATTTTGGACCAAGGCACACAACAGTGCCCCTAAAGTGCGGTTTGTAACCTCAGTCTGACCATCAGTTTGCAGATGGCTTGCCGTTGAGTAATAGCAATTTTGTCCCTAATTTCCGCCACAAGGTGTTCCAAAAATCTAAGAAATTTTTTATATCCCTATCAAAGACAATTGACGCAGGAATCCCATGGAGACGGACTACTTATTTGAAAAATAAATCTGCGACATGTTTTGCATCATCTATCTTCCTACAAGGAATAAAATGTGCCATCTTTGAGAAACGGTCAATAATCACAAAGATAGAATCATTACCTTCTTGGCATCGCTGTAATCTGAGAACAGAGTCCATAGAAATATCAACCCAGAGATGTGTAGGAACATGTAATGGAGTATATAACCCATGCGACTTAGTCTTAGACTTAGCTTTCAAGCAATTAATCCAATTCCTACAAACCCTATCAATATGAAGTAGCATTTTCGGCCAATAGAAATGCTCCTTCAACAATTTATAAGTTTTTAATGCACCAAAATATCCCATTAAATCACCTGAATGAGCTTCTCAAAAACTTAATTCATGCATAGAACATTGAGGAACACATAACCTATTATTCATGAATAGAAAACCATATTGCCGAAAATATTTATCAAAAGAACCATTCTCGCATGCAGCATAGACAGATAAAAAATCAGGATTGTTGGCATATAATTCTTGTACAAAAGAGAATCCAAAAAATACACACTCCATTTGTGTAAGTAAAACGTGTCTACGACTTAAAGCATCAGCAACAACATTCTCTTTACCCTTCTTGTATCGCAACACATAAGGAAAAGATTCAATGAAACTAGACCA
>JAULKM010106431.1:0-24204 GCA_032355605.1 Rubia tinctorum | reverse complement strand
ATATATATATATATATATATATATATATTTAACTTGAGGGTATTGTGGTCATTTCACCAATTTTCGCCAATTTGGTTGTTGATATTATTGGTGAACCAAGTCCAGGATTATATTTGTGTTTTTCAAATTTTACAAAGTTAAATCTGCACTTTCGAACAAAACATAGGATTAAAAACGCACCTTACTCTTCTTCTTTTTAGTTTAAAATCCTAATCAGTTGGTCCTATCTTTCCTAGAGTATCTGCTGTGACAAGCGATCATCTTAGATCTCAAAATGAAAATTGATGTTAACCTTAAGCAAACAAAATTAGATGTTACCTCAAAAATACAACGATATGGATGTGTTTTTCTTTGTTTTCTGTTGCTCTTCAATAGCACGAATCAAGCACAGCAGGTAAGGTTATCACTTATCCAAAATGAAGCAGATGAGATTTCAATGATTGTGCCAACTTTTAATTGGATCAAACCTAATTACCTTAGTTTCGGATGTGCCTACTCTCCCAATAGGCTTTTAAAGATGCTACTGCCGTCACTCAATCATTTTTAATTAATTGATAACTTAAGAAAACAAAATGCTTATTAAAGAATTATGCCCACTTGCTAGTGCATCCTGGAAAGGCTTATTCTATATATTTCTTATAAAAAGCATATTGGGAACAATTATTCCGTCCACCCCTCAACGAGTGCCCATAAATTAATCAACCCCAAATCTTTTGAGCTTAAGCCAAAGACACTTAAAAGATCAGTTTTTAAATATCACATAATTAATTTTAATAATGTATATAATATTTTATATTACTGTACGGATATTGATGTGTATTTTTCATACTTTTGCCTTCATTTTAGTTTAGTAGTGTATACTACATCTGTTATACTCTAAATTGCTTATTTACCTTTTGATATCAAACTCTATAAACTTTGACATTAAAGATAAATTAATATGTAGATAATAAAAATATCATATGAGATATTATTAGATTCATTTTAATTTCTATTTTTTAAATATTAATTTTTTATGCGATATTAATATAAGTAAGTATAAATATTTACGGTCAAATATGCTCGATGAAGTGAAAAAGTAAATAAGCACAATTTAAAATGGGACTAGATCGTGTGAAGTGATACAAAATTATGATACAGAAGATCCGAAATAGAACCGTGTCAACTCTTAATAATGAATAAATTTGTCATGATTTTTTTAAGGCAGAATCTTGGGAAACACGGTCTTTCCATAAACTTATGGAAAGACAGAGTTTAATTATAATAATAAAAGGTAAAAGGTATTTGTTGCAATATTAAAGTTTTATTATGCAACGTGTAGTAGTTATAAATTTTATAACCCGGTTCATACAACCCGAAAATTTTATCTTAATTTATTTTAATTTACACTTTAAACTTTGGTCTTTCCATACTTATGCAAAGACCGTCTTTCAAGAAACGAACTCTTTTTTTAATGAAATTCATATTCCACTAAAGAACTATTATAGGAGACAATTAATACCAGATGCATTCATTTGTTAGTTTAACAAATTACGTAAAAAGAACATACTAACTCTTTAATTAAGTGAAAAAGAGTACTTTATTAAGAAGCAGTCAATAGTAGGTCTTGAAAAGTTCATTTAACGTGGATGCTTGGTTTGTGTACTAAATGACTTTTTCCGTTTGTCCTTTCATTCCTTTTGTGAACGAGAGAATAATTTTTTTTAGTTGTGTATAGTTAATAAATTTTAGAAAGTTTCATGTACCATGTTCATATATTTATGGACATGTTCATGTATTTTTTAACTTAATTTTTTTTCAAAATTAAAATATTATACTTTATAAGTGAAAACATGTAGTAAAGTGATTTTATTATATTTAAAAATATAAAAAATAAAATACAATATTTAACTTAAAAATATTTTTTAAAATTTAAAAGTCAGTATTTAATTTAATAACTGCTGTGTATAAATTAAAGATACATTAAACTTTTTATAATTTAATAACAAGTCACGTATCAGTAAAACTACTCAATAAATTGTATAAATTTACTATTTGATTTTCATAGTATCTATCTTTACATAATCATACTAAATAGTTTATTTTCTAATTTGATCACCTAGTTATTTCGTTTAATTATTATGCCAATTATGACAAAGTTTATTTATATAACTTTTAACATTAAATTATAATTATTTTTTATATGTTAAAAAATATTCTTAAATATAAAAATATTATAATAAATAAAAATAAACATAAAATTACTCTTTTATTTATATTAATTATAAAATAATATGTCTAATAATTTAAAATTTTAAAACAATACTTTATAAACTAAAAATAAGCTATTACACATTGACTGAAAAAATGTAGTTTGACGATAAGACGTATCATCAGAAACCAACATGTTCCCGTTGGTTTGATTCACTAGAGAATTGAGGAGCAAAATGGAAATTATAACTTAGTCAAAGAAAATTGGCAAAAGTTTATTTGATTGATAATAATTTTATTTCTCCTGATATATGTTCCCTCTGGGCTTTTAACAAATAGGATAATATGATTGTTCACTTTTGGTCACTCATCTTTTTTTAAAAACATTTTTGAGTTTTAACCCCTGAACTAACATAAATGCCGACTCATGACCATTCCTTTATGTCAAACCGCTAACTTTGAAATTTGTACTTTTAATTGCTGATTTTGAGATAAATTTGACGATAAAATCGACTTTTTATCTTTTTTATTTACAAACCCAACCACCTGTATCTTCTTTAAATTACAATCCATCACCAATCTTTTTTTAATTATAACCAAGCCCCCTTCCCATCTTCATCTTTTTCTTCTTAACCGACGACCTCTTCTTCTTACTCGGAGACCTGCAACTCAATCGGGAACTCTTCTTTAAGCATTATTCTCCGACTCAAAAAACGAGAGCTAGAGTGACCTCCTCCATCACCCTCGAATGTCGCAACCGCCAGATCCGCACCATCGTCACTTCCTTGTAGAGGTCTAGTCGGCGAGTTGCTGACTTTGAAAACCCGGTCGACAGCTGGAAACCTACGAAACCCGATATAAAAATTGGAGGTTTGGTCGGCGAGCTGTTGCAAAGCTGTTCGGAGCACTGGCTGTGGATCTGGAACCCGGTGGATCTGGTGATTGTGAGGCAACGAGGTGCGGGCGCAGGCGGTGTGTGTGATTGATTGAAGCAGACAACGGTGATGGAGCTTCAAATCAGGGTGTAAGGGAAAATGGAAGGGATAAGGAAAATGGGAAAAGGGAAAAGGAAAATGGGAAAAGGGAAAATGAACGTGTGACGACGAAAGGTGAAATTGAAAGTTTGACTGAACGGAATGGCCACGACTCAGCATTTCTATTAGTTGAGTTTCTAAAAGTGTTCAAAAAAAAATGACGAGTGGCCGAAAGTGAACGATGACAAGAGTTTAGGGTCACAAAAGGTATTTTCCCTTAACAACAATATCGCTTGGCTATAAAAAATTTCAAGATATGTTTGACCTCATGTAAATTTAATTATATACACTAATGGACATCATGTATGATATTTTTGAATTCTCCATAACATATAATTTCTAAAAACTAAAATTTTATAATATGTTGTATGTAATTAAGTTGTAGGTGGTCAAATATGTCTGGAAAAATTTCAGAAAAAAAGTATCATTATTAGTAGACTAAAGGATCCTAATGTGGGAAGGGAAGATTAAAGGTGCTTCTAATGTACTAGAGAAGTCACCTATAGCAGAGAAGTCACTTTGTAGGTGACTTCTCTAGTCCCATCTTTAATCCTCCCCAAATAAAGGTGGTTCCGAGCGTCGAATTTAAAAATGACCATCGAAGGCATTTATTTTCCGTCATTGATTAGGGGTTGGAACCGCCTTTGATAGTTTTCGATATCTGAATCTGATCCCTCGACTCGACTGGGCTGAAGTGACCAGTTCCAATACCAGAATAGATTTTTGGTTTCAGAGGTACCAGTCTCAGAGGCTATTCAGATATCTCATCGAACCTTAATTTTGGGATGGCACTGTTTTTACGCAAATATATCATTTATTTCCCTTTTAGGTTTCGATGTCAAAAATCTTTATTAGGGGTAACATTTTCGAATTCAGAACCTAATATCAAAGGTGAATGTTTGTTAGTAGTGTAGATTAGGGCTATTAACGGTGGTGAAAGGAGGCTTTAGACGGTGGTTCCAAACCACCATCCATGGCACCGTCGTGGAGCGTGTGCAGTCATTAAACGGCGGTTCAAGAATTTCCGTTGATTGTTCCATTTTGTAGCGCTTTCGAGTGTCTTGGAAGCTTTTTTTAACCACCGTCTATTGTTTCAGCATTAGAAAAATAATTCCAAAATCACTTCCGATTTCAAAACTGACCTCAGAAATTTATAAAAAAACATTTTGGCTTTTGGCTTTTTTTAAACTAAAAAAACCAGATCTACCATATCGTCTCATTTTTTTTCATATGAAAATAGATCGACATTCATTTTCAACACAGCATAACCACAATCATCCTCATCTCTTATAGTCATATCAAACCCACAATAATAAACATTCAAATAATCATCAATCCACCTTGAACAATAACAAACATCAAAATTGATTGGTGGGCTTATCATTAAGAAACTCAAAATAGACAAGTAACCATACCATGATAATATGAAGTTTACCACCACACTTTCTTCATATTTGAATTCCCCACATGCGCATTTAAAACTGATTCGCACTCCGCGGGATTTCTAATAAACCATCATTTGGACGGGAGATAAATTACCAATGGAGCGCTTCACAAAGATATAAATTTATAATGTTGCTCCCGTGCTCACTACCAACCACCAAAGAGTAGCTAGTGGCAAGTCAGGGGTTGTGCATAGAGATGCTAGGATTCAAAAGCTAACTATGTAAGACTTATAATCGGGAGTCACTTCGATTGTGTGTCGAGAATAGTTGGGAGGGTTGTCTATAAACTATTGAACATGTAAAACAAGAGATTAAACTATATTAAGCTAAGACTTGGGGATATTTTCATAACATGACCGGTATAGGATTTTGATCCTAGATTCTATCAAATACAAGATGTATAAACCTATCCCGATGTATATGTCACATAGTGTCTTGATAGTCAACACTTCCCAATGTCTATCACACAAAGGTGTCCACATCTATTCTATCAAAATCACCTCCATAATTAGGAAAGTGGGTCAAGAGTTCCAACCATTATGCGCTTCTCTTTTCCCTAAAGAATTACATCTTGGGCCTTTACTATGAATGCTTCTTCCTAGGCCTATAGAGGAAAAGGAATCGACATCTCATGATGACTCTAGAACTGAAACAACAATGGTCGCTACACTACAACCCTAGTTAGTATAAACTATCATGCTTTGTCTATCAGGGTTCATGGCCCAGTCAAAATTACGCATACACTTGTGTGGATTCGGTGCTCACGGCCTATGTACATACACTCACATAGCCGAGACTCGTGATCCCGTATATCCTAACTGGACACTCCCAATGGCAATAAGTATAGCACCGTATATGAAACATATAGCTATATCATTGAATATCTAATATGCATTTTACAAGAACACAAATATTAAATCAAGCATGATATTCATACATAAAAGGATAAGGAGACCCAGAATCTCACAAAATCTATACCAAATCATGAATACAAATTTGATTCCAAAGAAAATAAACTACTCCCTAAGCATTGAACCAAATTTTACCGTTGGATTCATACCCTTGGGCAAAACTAGGTAAGATTAAATGAAGAGAGAAGGGTTATTCCCTTCTCTCTCTACAAACTCTTAGAAACTAGGAGAATAGAAATTACAACTAATGCTAACTACTAAAACCTAGTAGACATAGGATCTTTATATAGTAGGTAGGAAATGGGCCTTAAACAAGCCCAAAACTAGAGAAACCCTAACCTGCCACGCCGACACGAGCAATGCAATAGCACTTGCCCCGTGCAGAAGCGCACGGGCCGCTGACTAGGCAGGGTATCTTGGCCTTCTAATTTTCACGGCCGTGCAAATCCTTACGGGCCATCGGCTGGAAGGGTTTTTTGGCAGTCTGAGTGGCGTGACCCACACAGATCTTTGCTGACCGCGGACTAGAGTTGAATTATTAATCTTTTGATGGCGCACTTATGCATAACGCCGTTGGGTGTGAGCTGGGCCTTCAGGTCTTGCTTATTGAGGTGCATGAATTGTGCAAAAAAGGCACAACTCGCGTCATTACTTAGCCGCATGGTTCTTCTGGGTGGCACAGGTCATGCAAAAGGACATGACCCGCATCTATACTTAACCGCATCACCATTTTGGTTGTCATGGTCTGTGGAGAAGGGAACAACCCAGCCAATTTTCTAAGTCTTTCGGGCTTCAACTTCTTTCTCTTCGGCGCATTTCCATCTACTACCACAATTAAGTGCATGGCATTTGGTTTACTATCATCCTCCTGAATGGCCTTCAAATATCTACTACCATTCTTGTGAATGACCTTCTACTCCTAAGTGGTTAGGAGTGATCTACAACAAAACTTAAAAAATAAGATCTAGATGCTCGTAAGGACATAGCATCCATTAGATCTAAATAAATCTACAAAACGAAAGATTTAGACAAGAAAACCAACAAAGGCTATCTAAACCCCTTGTTATGTAAAACCAACTAAACCTAGCAATCAACCATACAAAAGCTACTAATAAATGTGATAAATGCATTAGGAAACACATGCTTATAGGTGCACATCATTTCCACCACACTTAAACCTTTACTCGTCCTCGAGTAAACAAGAATGAGCAAATATCCAAGCAAAACATAGCATGCAAAGAGTTCCCCAAGACATTCAACATTTATTCCTAGACTACCCTAGTTCTCCCAAAGATGTAAGAATCTCACAACTCTCACTTCCCAAAGAAGCTTAGATAACCTATCAACCAACATACAACCGAAAGTGAAGTTCACAAAAATGAGTGTGTGAAACTAAGTTACTTTACAAAAAGAACTTCCAAAAGACAATCAAAGAGAACCATAGGAATTTTTCAATTTCTCACATTTTTCCTAGGATCCCTTTCGGGTTTTCATTCTAGCATCCCAGATTTTTTCTTTTCTTTTTGAGCTCACTTCTCGCCTTTTTCCAGACCATGGCCTCTCACTTTTCCATAGGTTTTTCAACCTAACCGGGCCTTTCCCATTGTTGCCTAAGTCATCCTTCTGATTTTCGACTTAGCTAGGTTTTCATTTTTGATATTTTTTGTGTAGCACAAAATGCCTCAAAGTTGGGCTTCATAATACAATGAAGATAAGAAAACACAAACTAACACCAAAAAACAAAGGAATCTTGTTGGAACTCCCTAACTACTCTTTCCCCTCACTTAAACCATGCATTGTCCCCAATGCATCATACAAAGAACAAATCAAAAGTGTTGTAGAGGTGATAGTAAGCAATTACTCTTTGGACCCCGAAGGGTCCGCTCTCATGCGTCTCGCCTCACGCCTTATTCTCCTCTTTTCTTGCTTCAATTATTGCATCTCAATGGGAACTAGTTCACGAAAGCATTCAAGATTTGATGAATGTATCCTCTTAATCAAAATCTCTATAGCTTCATCTTGCACATCGGCTCTCCCATCAACAATGCCAAACGTCTCCTTCACTTCCCGCTCAATAGAATCTAACCTAACTCCCTAAACTCTCACTGTGTCATCCATATTGTCAAGCCTAAATATGAATTCCTCCATTTGAAAACTCACCCCTGCTACTGCGTGACCTACTCCTTGCGCTATTTGGTATGAACTCATGATCTGTTGGCCAAATGTGAGAAATTGGTCAAAGAAGTCCACCGGTAAGTTGGTTCGGGTAGGTGTTGTAAAAAGCCTTCTCAAATGTTAGATTGGGATCTAATAAGAGTTCCTCCAAGGCGGTGTTGTGGTTGATTATCACTCATGTTCAGTTTACTTCATCATCACTTCTGAGTCTGTCCCTATTTCCTTGCTCAAACTTATCGACTCTACCCCTGCCATCAACCTAAGTCCGCCGCCCCGTACTCTATCTAATCCACCTCCCATCGTCCATCCAGTCATTCTTCTACCCACTGATCAGTTTGTGTTGTCTCCCGTATCCAGTTGTCCGTCCACCTCTCTTCCCGAGTCCATCCATCTGTCAGCCACACCTCCGCTTCAACCATAGACCTATTATCTTTTCTTTTTGCTCCTACCACCTCCAATCCATCATACTTTTACCTTGTTGATAATACCCAGCATACCACGTTCACCCGCTATAAAACTAACAACCTGAAACCTAAAGCATTAACCTCTACTTGTCATCATCTACCTCCTCCTAAAAATACTTTTTCTCAACCTAAAACCTATTGCTCTCACTCTTGATTGGCCCTTACATCAGGTTGATATTAATAATGCATTTCTAAATGGTGATCTTTCTGAGAAGGTCTATATGTCGCAACCTCTTGGCTTTGTTGATGGATCTCGGCCCTCTCATGTTTGTCTTCTTCGGAAAGCACTTTATGGTCTTAAGCGGTCACCTCAGGATTGGTTCACAAGCTTTGTCTCTTTCTTCAAGTTCATGGATTTGCACCTTGTAAGTATGATACTACTATATTCATTCGCAGAAATAGAATGTGGGTTCTTTATGTTCTACGCTTTCAAAAGAGGTCTTTGGATTTTGGTCTTACACTTCGTCCTTATACAGATCATCGACTTGTCACTTTTCCTAATGTTGGTTTTGCTTCTGATGGTGATGAGTGTCATTCTCAACATGTTTTTGATATTTATTTTATAATTAATCTTATCAGTTGGTCATTGAAAAAGTATCACGTGGTTGCTAAGTTGAGCTTGGAGGCCGAGTATCAAGCCATCGTGTTTGCAGCGAAAGAGCTCATTTAGATTCAGCAATTATTGTTAAAGCTTCGAGCTCCCCTGTCGCCTTCGCCCATGCTTCTTTGTGACAATCTTAGTGCTACATTTATGTATGCTAATCCAGTTTCTCATTAGAGGTATAAGCATATCAGGATTGATTATCATTTTGTCCGTGAGCAGGTTCAAGATGGCTCTCTCGTTGTTCTCCATGTTCGTTTTATTGATCAAATTGCTTACATTTTTTACTAAGGTCGTTGGTACTGCTCATTTTGGTACACTTCGGTCCAAACTTCATATCGCTCCACCTCCATGTAGGGGTGGATTCGGTATGGTTATCGTCACTTTTTACTAATACCATGTACCATCAAACAATGTCTGATATAATTTTTAAAAACCAATGTCATACCTAATTCTCGGTATACCAACACATCGGTATATGAAAAAATCAATTGGTATTGGTACGATATGATCAAATTTAAAATATAATGGATTTATTTTTCTTTATAAAAAATATTTATAATTTTATAATGTATAATATTAATGTTAGTAAATTATAAATTATCGAATCAAAATAATAAAGAGAGATAATATCAAATTAAGAACTATAAGGTAGGTATAAGAAATAGAAAGGTTACTATTTTTACTTTTGTTTTTATAAGGATAAAAAAAATTGTTAGTTGTCAAGAAATCTAATTTTAAAAAAATTCTAACTTTTACCATATCCACTATATTGGAACAAGAAAAAACATATTTTAAGTAATTGTAGTTGGTTCTAATATTAACAAATGACTAAAATTAACCTCAAATTTTACATTATAATAGCTACATTTTTAATATGAGAAAGACTCATATGAGACCGTCTCACCATAACTTATGGTGAGACAAGAGACTAAGTAAAGCTTTAAATGTTGCAAAAATTACTCCATCGTATATCTCATCTTTACATAATTGTACTTAAACCCTTCTTCTCATCATAAGATTGGGTGACGTAGTCTCATCTAAGTTTCTGAATTTTAATATATACATGTGTAGTACGGTACGGTAGTACCATGGTAATATTATCTTAATAGCATTACCATTCTATAACAAGTGTGTGATACAGTACTACCATACCACATCATTCGTTACCAGTATATTCGGTACAAACCATAGGTGGTTTGGTTGGTAAGTTGGTTGGTACAATAATTTGGCTCAAAATGCCAGCCCTACCTCAATGAGCTTGGGGGGGGGGGATATTAGAATATATATTGGATACATATTATATTTTCGGAAAATAGTTACTGTATATCCTTAGGTTACTTGTTTTGCTTATTTGTTAAGCAAGCTCTTGTATGAATACATGTTAAATTGATGAATGAAAAAATATCATATTTCCAGAATCCTTATACAGTTTTACAGGGAATGAGGGGGGAGAGGACGGAAGAAATAAAGAGAAGGAAGGAAGAATGAAAGGAAAATTAGATGCACTCTATTATAAATGTGGAATGTTTTTATGACCTTTTACTTTAGTGCACTCCATAAACCAATTCCAAAGTCGAAACCCCTACCTGAAATGCCATAGACGCGCCTTAAAATAGTAGTTTTTAGTGCATATTTTTGTAAGATTTTTTAGACAGTGGTTCAATTACCGTTGTCTTCTTTTGGGTAGCTCAGCGGCATTTCCGTAATAGTACCAACATCAGAAGTGAAATTCCAAAGGCACTTCCTCCTTCGAAAGTGGCCACGAAAATTTCCTTAGAAATGCCTTAAAATAGTAGCTTTTAGTGCATATTTTTGTAGGGTTTCTTAGACAATGGATCACTTTTGTCTACTTTAGTGCACTCCTGGCACATGTTCTGACATTGGAAGTGCCCTTGGAAGTGCACAAAAGTAAATGGAGTCATCGTAAAACACTTTCACTGGTGGTTCAAACCTAACCGACGTTGGTCATACCATGTTAGACGACGATTATGCTTCAACCATCGTGTAATGGATTTTTAGAGTTGTATATTGTTATTATGAATGCCAAAATACATGTTAGATATTGGATCTACATTAAAAGGGGGGTTCTAGTGAATTTTTACATTACCGACATCTAATGACACTGTTAATGACCAGTCTTCCACTAGTGTGTATTGTGATTGAACCTAGGAGATACTTCCGAACTGAGAGAGGTGGTAGCAAGAAATAACCTTTTGTTATCCATTGTGAAAAAGTTCATTCAATTGTCATTGATCATATTGTGAAAATTTTCATTACAGATGAAGTGGATGATATCAATGATTTCACATTTTCATATTACGACTATGACATCAATGATTTCATATTTTCTATGAAATCACTGGATGCTAAGAGTGTATCTTAGAATAGTGGAGTGTCTCTTGTGTCCGAAGTTTTACATATTGATAGTGGAGTGACGACAATCCAATGTATGCCCAAGTGTAATGTTACTTCGAGATGATTTTTGATATTTGGGAGTTTGACTATGTCACTATGTGGGTCCTTGTATTTAAATTTCAGTTGGTGGAAATTAACAATAGACAGTGAATCGAGGATATAGGTTTCACCCTTGTCGATAGAAGTCGGGTTGGTTGTAAGGACAACCCATTCATATTGGTGTCCCAAGCGCACCAAGTATTTTATGTTAGGGATCTTGTTGATCCCAGGTGAGAGATTGTTGTCGAAGGGAAACTGTCAATTGTCAAATAAAATGAATTAGAGTAAATCATTGGATTAGGGTAACATATTTCGAGTGGTGGATCTGAAGATGTGATTTTGCTGGAGGAGAACGATCGAAGTCTGCACAATTTTCTTGGCCACAACGATCATGATAAAGGTATATGGGTCGACGTTAGAGGGAAGATAACCCAAAGAAAAAGAAAATTGAAGAAGGTGACAGGGAAAAGGAAGCAGAAGTAATGTTGTACAATTTGTTGTATGTGATTCTTGGAGTTTTGGAACCCTGCAATAGTCATATGCATCTTGAATTAACATTAGTAGTAAACAAATTTATTTCAGATTAACTCACTACTATCATCATTATATGAAGGTTAATCCATAACTTAAGAAGAAATTAAAAAACATCCTAAAAGTAACATTCATTGTAATACTAGTACATCATTCCGAATAACATAAAATAGTTTTCACAATATCAGTTCGTCCAAAATATCATGCTTCATCATCTTCAATGTTGTCCGTGGAAGTCTATCGCTCGAGTTAAGGTCAGGAGGTAAACACGTGGTGGCGCTCGTATGCTCATGATTTTCCATAAACTGAATCTTTCCATTCAATGACGCATAATTCCTTGCGCATCCATTAGTAAAAATATTTTAAGCCTTTCAAGTACACTTTCTCTGTGCCTATATATGTTCAAGTAGAATAATTAGCATATATAAAAGGTCAACAAAACATATACAAAATTCTATAAAACTATAATGTTGCTAACCTTCCTCAATTCTTGGCCTCTTACTTCCTCGGAAGCTTCCCTTGTCTTATGAAACCACTTTCGATTGCGCAACACCCAATTCTTCTTCTCAAAGTAAGTTTTGTCAAAATCATTTGGACCTTTTCCCTCCCTACTAATAGTCAATCCTCTATATCCTTTATTATGAGGGTGATCGATTCTCATACTGGAGGGTCTTGACCGCCTTCCTCGAGGTGGCAACCCATAACATAAACCTAAATATTGCTGCCCCTGGGTTGGTTTTCCTACCCTCAATTATTTAATATAATAAAATGAGGGTGGTATAATTTGGCTCGGTTACGTGTCCGCCCAAGGGAACCAAATTTCTAGCAATGATCTCATAGGTAATATGTTGGTCAATAGTCAAATGAGTGAGACTAAAAGTTTTTGGCTTTCCTAAATCCGCTCTATTGCGTTGGAAATACCTCTCACTACAATCCACTGGGTCAACCTAGAGGTAATCTACATGTAACGACCACTTCTTCCTATGGTAAACATCGTCCAACAGACCTCCTAAATCCTCCATAAATACACTTTCTGGGTTTAGATAAGGGCATTCTAACAATTTATTAATATTCCAATGGCTAATTGGGATGTCAACTCCCCCTCCAACTCTGGTCTCGTAGTCTCCATTTTCAATTTTATGCAAATTTGCATAAAATTGACAAGTCAAATCAAGGTAGGCACTTTTGTTACACAAAAGCAATCTCTCAACATGTTAACGAAAAAGAGAAAGGGGATCAGCCAATCCTATTTTTATATATTCACTAAATTCCACATTATAACAATCTAGTAGTTTCCTTTATCATGCAAGGCCTCATATGAAGTTTGGGGGAAAATTGAGATGAACCTTGTTTCATCAACCTGGGGAGTAGTAGATCGAGATCTTTCCATTCCGTGGCTTGCTCTTCCTCTAGCCATGGTATTATTTTTAATGTACTTTTAATTAGGGGGTTTGGGATCATTTGCGAGTTCGTAAGAAGGAGGCTAGGGTTTAGTGATTGGGGGTTTTTGATGAAAATGACCCTTTCTCTATTTTTTTATAGATCGACTGATATCCAAGTTCTAAAAGCAGAAATTGGCTCTTTCTATTTAAGAGCCAAAAATTTCAGAGTTTGGAAGATATTTTTTTATAATAAAAAACTAATGCTCCATTTGTCTGACTCGAGAGAGGACAGAAACCAGAGCAGAACTCGGAAGTACCATTTCTGAGTTCGTGAACTCATTCCGTTCTTCTGGTCATATGGAGCCGAACATCTTCTGAGCTCATAAGAATGTCAGTTCCTAAATTATAAAGCTAAGACAAGCTTCCGAACTCGAAAGCTTGTTCGCTCTTGTGGTCATTTTGCCAAAAGTGAACCAGATGTTTTAAATCTGCATACACTCCATGAGGTTCAAATCCATGTGGAACAAGTTCAAAAAACCTATTTCGCTTGGCCATAGTCATTAACATAAAGTGAACCAATTAAAATTGAATTGTCAACTCGTCAAAATCCTATTCCAAACCTGAGAATTAATTCTAAGAAAGCCATAAAATTCCAAATTCAATACAAAGGAATCTAAAGCATAATCAAATTATTCCAAACATTGTTGACATAAAAATCCTCCTTGTTACACCTCTTCAAACGTTGGTTCAATGTCCAAGTCTTCTGCCTCCTTTTTCGCCCCCGTGAGTTTGGTATTAAGTCCCCTTTCCCCCCGAGAGTTTGGCCTCCTCACCAACGCCGACATTCTCGTCATCTCCGTCCGCATCACTATTGTCATCACCATCATCGTTACTCTTAGAGAAGACCATATCAAAGATAGGTGGCTCTTCATCTTCTCTCAATTCTAGGTGAAGGACTTAGGTAACCATGAATGCCACATGCTGTGAATGCACCTGGGTCAACATCTTTTACGTTTAGGTCATGTCATCGTAAAGATAGTCAAAATACTTGCTAAACCTTGCCTTCCATCCATCCCGGGATCCTATCAATTAAACAAAAACATCATAAAATAAATTTAATTTTAAAGTTATCATACAATGTAGTGAAATAAAATATGCTAGTATATACTCACGAGAGTTTGATCCCTTTGGTCTATCAAGGGTCACGCTGCGAGCTCTCTTAGTACTCTTCACTACTTGACCGGGCTGTGACCTTTACTTCCACTTGTTGTCGAAGATGAGTTTAAGCTGTTTGTGCTGGAACCAACTCTTATTATAATAATTTTTGCGGAGAGACCTATCTCATCGCTGAACTCCCTCCTTTCCGAGAATCATAGTGATTAGACCACCATAGTGAAGATCCTTCCTCTTTGTGTTCACGACCTTTAGCATGAATGAGATTATGGTGAAGTCGAGGTTTATCTTGATACCCTCTATAACATAGTAAACCAGCATGAGGTTCGCAATCGTTGGCTCACAAGTCTGGCCATCCAAAGGAAAATGTTCAGATATATCCACTCATAAATGAGACGTTGCTCAATGGTCAACACACAAATTTCATAACATTTTTCTTAGACTGCGGTAGCCTCTACCCTCTTGAAATATTCTTACCCATTGCGACTAGAAATAGTGAGGATTGCGTTGGTTATGGACGACCAAGACTGTATGTGCTAAAATTTCTATGAGACCATGGGGATCATCGAGTCTTAATTTTTTGGGGGTGGTGTAGGGAAAATCTATGGTTGCATTAATTGTATATTTAGTCATAGCAATTGTTTTCCATTCACCTTCGTGATATCATGATTGTTCTTAATTTGACCCAAATTGGCGTAAAACTGTATAACCTTATCAAGATGAACATGCTCGCTCATAAATAGCAATTTATCTAAATATTGAACTTTAAATCAGGTAAGCAAATAATCTAGGCCCAATTCACTAATTTCACTAGCTAATATAGCCTTAGAAATAATAACTTTTCTCTTCGAGAAATATACATACCTCTACTCAGCATGTTCATTGAAGAATTTTGGGGATGGATCGATCTCAGTGAACGGGCAATGACTCCGACCGCTAGCCTTTGACATATGTCCTGTGCTTTTATAGCTAATTGTAAATTGGTGATGTGTTTGTGGATTTTGGAATTCTGAATCTAGGGTTTGCATTTGGGGAAATACGAATGGGAGAATGTTGGGTCTTTTTGCAATCTGCCCATTTAATAGCCCATTTTTTTTGTAATACACTTCCAAGCGCGGAAGTAATTTGTTCTTTCATTTTAGAAGAGCGGGTCAGTTTACAAGTTCGAAAGAAGCTCCCCTGCCATTTTTGAGTTCGTAAATGCTTTCAGTATGGAACCTTTTCATGAAAAAAAGTTTAAAAGGGGATCTTCACAATGCTTTCGTGAAAAAAGGTTCAAAATGCTTTCATGAAAAAAAGGTTTGAAGGGGGTTTCATAAGGGCATTTACTACCCTTTCAAAACCCCCCGCGAATTTCCCACCATTTTTCACCTCCAAAAACCTCTCAAACCCTACCTTCAATTCCATTTTATCTCCACTCTAACATTTCGTCTACACTTGATTTGAGGTATTTGTTCATCATGTATGTCATCATATGTCTATTCTATTCCAATTTCTCTACTCATTTTTATTATTATTTCTCTTGGGTTTTGTTGTTCTTTCAGGAAGAAGGAGAATTTCATCCCATTTGTTTGAAGAATAGGTTATTCTTCTCTTCATTTGACAGTTAGGGTTTACATTTTTGAACCAAAATGTTGGGGTTGTCATGGATTAAATAGTTTGCTTACAAGGGTTTGTGATCCTTTTGAGTTCTATATTGTATGGGCTTTGTTTACCAATTTCATTTGTGTATTATGTTAGGGTTTCAGTTGCTTCATGGTTGTGGATGAGTAAATGTTGTATTTGGATGGATCCTAGGTTTATTTCTTGGTTTATTACTTGAGCTACGTAATAGTGTGATTAAATCCTAGGTTTATTGTTAGGTTTTTAAATAGCTTTATTGCTTCAATTTTATTGATTAAATTTGAAGATATTAGATTTTGAGCAAGGTCAATTACTTTAATGTCAATGATTTGTGATGTGTTGTGCATGTTATTTGATTAAGTTTTTAAATGGACATTGGTTTTCTTTTATATTAAATGTTTGGTATTTTATAAATAAAATTATAATCAAGCTAGGTTTAGTAATTTCTTGATTTATTTGTGAATGTAGCATACGCAATGTCTAGGAAAATGACTCGTGATGAGGTTTCACTTTCCCGAAATGGAAATATCCCAACAATGGACCATTGTATGGATGAGGATGACAAATCCGATGATGTAGGAATAGCATGAACTCATTATAGAACATTAGAAGGTAGAATTGCTAGGAAAAAGTTAACCTCGTTGATATTCAATAAGTCACAAAATTGTTTGTCGACCTAACGTGCTAAATGGTTGTTGGGTTGCAAAGGTTGGTAGGACGAGGGTAGACATCCGTTACGATAGTTGACATGATGTCCCGAAAGACTACAAGGACACATTATGGATGGAGTGCAATATAGCGCTAGGGAAATGTTATTCCCCCATATTTATCCTTAATTTATTATTTAAATTAACTCCCATGATTGACTTTATGGTGTTGAAAAACCTCATAGAGACCATTTGACATCAAAGCACTGGACATGGGTGATTTTCAGAAGAAGGTTATGTTCATGATGTCCAATAGTTGGCGTGAACATAAATACAATTTGTCAAGAGAATATATTTTTAGAGATAAGAGAAGTGATTGCCCGTGGCTAACATACACTCACATTCAACTGGAGAGTTGGGAGATCCACAAGAGAAGGGCCTTGGAGAATAGGGATAATGTTAGTAGAAAATAAAATTTATTTTTTTTAGAGTTTTTGGATTAACATGTCTACAATGATGATATGACTCTAACATCCTAACTTGGGGTACGAGGGAGGAAAAACAACTCATTACCACAAAGAATGTAATTTATCACCGATTGAGCTGTGAGGTGTATGGTTTGGCTGCAATAAAGTTAGTGAAAGAACGTCTTGAAAGAGATTCACAAATTGCAATTGAGGGCGGGATGACCGAAAATGAGGCAAGGGTTTTGGTCCAACAGATCAATGTGGATGACATTGAGATGTGCAATCTATTTGTAAAAGGTCGACAAAACAAAGACGATGTTTATGTCAAGGATGAAGAATTTTTTTCCCGAAAGAGTGGTAAGTAAAGGTTTAAGTGAATTTATTAGTCTTTTAGACACACTTTTCTTAATCATGTACAAACAAACACTTTAATTTTTTTGTACTTAGGAAAAATTGAATAATGATCAATTGCAAGGGCAATTCATTCCAATGGATAAGCATGACATCCTTTGTGAATCTATGGAAAAACCCGACCACCCGGGTTGTGCTAGGAGCGTGGGTGTGTTCTTGACCCAATGAGAGGTGTTTGATATCGTACAGTCCTACGATCATGCAAAAACCTCAAGAATCTACACCTTTAAAAAACTTTCACTTCTCCAAGAAAATAAATTGAGTACTAAGGCATTCTAACTCGTTAGTTAGCCTAACACACCGGGCTTGTTCTTCCAGATAATGTAGACGATTTGACGCCCGATTGGACTCCGCCTTCAATGTGATCACGCCATTCTCCCAGAGATGTTGAAGTCAATTGAGAGGGAATTGTTCAAAGTCAAAGAAATGAACCCGACAACCTCGAAAATGCCATCCTAGCAAGTGAAAAAGGTACATATTTTATTTTCTTCAAAATGTTCCTAAAAAATAAGTTTCATATTTAACATATATTTTGGTGGGGGTGAATAAATCATGTCCGTGTGAGCTATACATTGATCAAGACAGAGACGGTAGACCACTACACATAGCCGATGAAGTTTCACCCGAGTTAATGAAACAACATCACTTCGTACCTATTGTGGATGGTCTTTCTAGGGTTTTGTTGGAGAATCCGTTGGTGATGGATGCTCCTTTTCCATTTCCTGATGGAGAATACAAGAAAGTTGGGCCTGCATGGGGAATGTTTCTTCTTAGATCTCGTCGACTTATATACAGTGATCCTATAAAAGATCGACACTTGAAGGAAACACGACATGCATTAGTTAAACAGGTGAAAACAACACAAAGACTGGCCAACAGAACACCCAAATCAGTTCTAACAACACCAACTAAGGTTAGACCTCCAGTTGCAAGAGCACACGTCCTTCGAGACTCAACTCACTTCGTACGGGTGCTATATAATCACCTGTAACTGCATGATCAAAATTCAACATATGCATTCTTGGGATACAAATGCGTATTTAAATGCAAATGTGAATCATTGCGTTATGGAGTGATTTTGAAGACCTGTAGAGATGTGAGCAAGTTCATCAAACGATGATGTTGATTTACACCTTGTGAGTAATTTTTATAATTATATTTAAAATTCAATATATATTACTTCAAACATTATTACAACTATTGAAAAATTTTAAATTCTCAAGGTACATGTTTTTTACCAATAATCAAAAGAAGGATGGATTGGATACATGTGCCCGATGAAGATTCAAAAATTTGGTTATTCGAAACAAGAGAGGATCAACTACAATCGCAAATGCCTAGGACGGAAGAATAAAAAGTTTTTCATTGTGTCATACATCAAAAAGTTACACTTACAATGTTCAATTCATTTACCAGCATCATTTTCACAACTTATGAAGATAATTTAAATTCGTATTCAGGGACCATTGAATATTGATTTTGATTATTCCTGAAAATAACTGCATTTATTGGATAGATCCTCTGCACTTTTTACTGTCGGATGCATTTGTCAATATTTTGGAATCTGCAATGAATGACACTAGCGACCAAAAGAAAACTACTTTAGAAGTGGTCAAAATTAAGATGAACTATCAATATGTTTTTTTCTTCAATATACTCTACTCATCTGGTATAGCAGTCTTAAGAACTTATGTTGTTTTAAAACAGTACAAGAAACAAATGCAAACATGGGACTGCGGCTATTACTTCATATTATACGCGACTGAGTGCATTCAAGAAGTCCACGAAGATTTACTTGAAATTGACAAGGTAAGTGTACATTTGTTTCTAGTTATCTTTCTAACCTTTCTAAATATTTGCATGATTCAAATCCCTATTCGCAAGATGATATTAACAATGCGAGGAATTTTTTTGGCAATGCATCTAATTCTCTAGGGAATCCCGATATAGCTAGAGTAACAAAAGTTAGATAAATATTGAAGTTTAGAAATGTCGGAATAGATTTATAGTTATTTCTATTCCTATCCATACATTATTGCTGGTTAGAGTTATCTATAGATTTTTGTAAAGGTGCAAGATATTATCGTGTATTGTGTTACATTTGCAGCTGTGAATCGTGGTTTTTTTGTGTGCTGGGAATATGAATTAAATAAAAATTTTACTACAAGAACATATAGTACTTTCGAGTCTGGAAGTGGATACGACCCCATTCAATATGATTTTACATAGATCCAATTCTTATTTTCGAACCCGGAAACGTTAGACACGAAACATGTTATGAATTCGGAAATGAGTCACAATTAAATAAAGTTTGAGCCACAAATTAACATAAAGGGGACGGGAACATGAGCCAAATCCGAAACCTAAATGAGTTTTTTTTCAAAGAGACGAAATAACCTCCGCCTTTTGTTCTGAGCGCGGAAATGGTGAAGCTTCCGAGTTCATAAATGGTGTCCAAGGTCCAACAAAAGGAACGAAGTTTAGCACTTTTTTTTTTGTAAATGGTGTCCAAAGTTTTACTGATTAACACCTTATAATTTTTCGTGATTGGTATAACCGTTATCTATACTATATACTAAACGAGCAACTTCTTAGTTAAGTGGCACCCCCACATTTAACCACATTAGTTTTCACAATTTTTTAACAAGTGACACTTTCAAACCTTGTCACATCAACTATAAAAATTTAATTAAAAATATAATATTCTTTAAAATTAATCCCCAATTTAATGCAGATATATTTCCCAAGATTGTTGATACTCTTCTTATACTTCAATTCTTTTTAACTGATAATTAACTAATACTGCCTCATTTGTGAGGATGCACATTCTTGTGAAGTGGATTGTTTTGTACTCTCAATTTTCATTTGTTATGGAAATTCTTTCATAATAATTATTTTTCATAATATTTATTTCAAAATTTTATGCACTTTCCTTTTTGGTTTATGTACTATCAAATTTCATTTCATGATAATAAGTGAATTATTTACACCTATTTATTCCTTTCTTTTTTCAACTCTCTGCAATCAACTTTTTCCACGCAATTTAATTTGCCGACAAAAATATCTAAATATCTATGGTTAACATATAGAATAATAGATGGAGTGTACTATTTTATTTATGTATGTGTTTCTAATAAATATTAATTTTGAGAATACGATCAGTATAAAATGCTTTATGTAAACATTAAATGTAGTACTGAAAATTTGTATTTGTAAATCCTTTCTTTTTTTTTCAATACTTTGTAAATTTTATCTACAAATTTTCTACTATGATTATCTATTTTTCTTAATTAATATTAAGAAATGTCATAACATATCAATAAGTGATAATAATTTTTTTAAATTATTTTTTCTCCACTAAGAGTTATGTATTATATTATATTTTAATTTTAATATTAAATATTAAATAATCATAAATTTTAACTTAAATATTGACATTTCAAAATTATATGATTTTTATTTATATCTATAAGAATTCATATTAAAATTTAAAATTTCACATTTTATGTTTTTCTAATTCAATTAATTAATCATGTGTTATTAACGATACTCCTAATTTAAAATTTTCATATCTAACGTGTGTAATATCATTAAATATTTGAACATGGTTTCACCACTGGTGTTGGCAAAAATTTCCAACCCTTTATTGTAGGTTTCGTCTATTGTTGGCGAAAATGATGTACAATATATAGTATTTGTTGTTCGTGAAATTTTTTCTTCTTCTTTTGGGTCATCCATAGATTTTTTTAAAAAAATACCTCTAGAACGTCTTCTTTTTTTGGTCTGAAATGGTTGTAAAAACAGCACAATATTATCAATTATTGTAAATATATATTTTAAAATTAATGAAAGAAAAATAAAAGGGACATCTAAAACTCAATTGCACAAAATCTTAATTAGCAAAAAATATCATCTAATTTAGATATTTTATAAATTTTATTAAAATTTGGTAATACTAAAAACAATATTTTTATCATAAACCATGCAGTGGCACGATATACAATTAAATCTTCAAAATTTTGATCATTTTTCATATTCTATGGAATCTGAATGCATGCAATACTGATAACAATAATGTTGTTTTACTAAATATATATTTATTACTCCATTCGTCTCATTTCAAATTTCACCTTTTTACTTTTAATAGTTAACTAGAAAAATATTTGACATTAATATCTTTCATTAATGATAATTAAAATTGTGATTTTTAAAAAAATATTTGAAAATATAATTTATAACGAATTGAACAATGTATCACACAACACTATTTATAAATATATACTCATTCAATTTTAGGGTAAAACTTAGGAAATTTTGACTAAATGAATGGTTAAATTGCAGTTCAAAATGAGACAGAAAGGGTAATATTGTATCAATTAATTAAATATTATTATATATAATAATATTTAAATTCTCAGTCGTGCAAAACACGAGTGTTATCTAGAATAGTTTATCTAACATAATACTTCTCATATTTTATATATTTATGTTCTATCTTATTTTAAAAGTTCAGTATTTTTCTACTTTATTTTTCTCTTAAATTAACACATCATTAAATAGTAAAAATATAAAACTTCAGACAGTTAGAGTGTTCACTTTTAGAGCAAGTCCAACAACTTGCCTACAATAGAGATTTTCATTGATTATAGGGATTTTACATGTTTTTTCTGTTCCAATAACTTTCCTATCCCATTACCTAAAATAGAAATTTTGATGAGAGAGATGAATTCCTTCCCTATATTTGTAGAAAGATAAAAAAATTAGGGAATGAAAATTGAATGTAATTCCAATGCATCAAATTATAACACAATATTCTTTTTTCTATTAAAAATTTAGGCTAATATTTCCTCATTCTTCTATTCCTACTAAAAAAAGTCACTTCGACTTCCAAACATTCTTTTTATAGAGAAAACTACTACAATGTCAAGTTCATGTGAGATGCTTATTTATATTTTTTTAGGGTTTTGTCAAGAATTATTTTTTAGAAGATTGGATTCAATATTTTTTTGAATTTTAAAACGGGATGAGTGTATTAACGAATACGAAAAGAAAATTAGTTTCTAATTAACATCAAAATTTTAGTTTCAAATTTATTATATTGATTAGTTTTAAAACTAACTTATTTTTTTATAATATATTTTAAAGTGATTAAAATGAACTGTTAGTTTTAAATAGAAAAAGTAATTATAGTGCAATATATATCAAATTATGCAAAATAAGAAAGATGTTAGAGATAAAAAAATATTGTGTTTCATTTTCTACTCTCAGAGAAAAATTTGGAAAATTAATGTACTATTGCTTAGAAAAATATCTCCCAAGAAAAATATTCGTCTGTCCCGATTTCAGACTCTACTGTTTAGTTGAGCGCAGACACTATTGTATGGAAAGTGACATAGTGTTTGATGCATTACTTATGCCGCCAAGAGCCATTAGTATTATTTTCTTTTCTTCCCACAAACAAAAACTTTGTAAACTTCATAATGCTTCTATTCATGCCTAATTAATTGTCTATGCCGACACATGCATGTAACTTCCAACACCTTTTTCCCTTTCTTTTCTCCCAAATTTCCTCCATAATTCAAGAGCCCTATAAACTCAAAAAAATAAGGAAACAAATATCTTTTGCTAAAGTACAATTATATAGTAATAGTACTTTAATGAAGTCCTGGTGTGGAGATAATATAAATAAGCCCTAAAGCATGGTCCCCTTTTCTAACATTTTCAAAACCAAAAACTAAAATGTTACTGCGAATTGTTCTTTAGGTTTATATTTTAGTAGCTTGCTCTCAAAATACTCCGACGGGCAACCAATATTATTGAGACCAAACAGAAGAAAAACCCAAAAACCAATATACTTCCTTTTGTCTAGGTCAATTTTAAAATTTTATAAGGCATATCTGACCGCTGATAATTTTATAGTTTTATACAATAACGGCCTATAATTTTATTTTCAGAAACTATACGTTATGCACGAAAAATCTAAAGACATCTCACATAACGTCCGTTATTGTATGCAATAAAAGTTACTCCCTCTATCCTACTAAAACTCTCTTTATTGTTCTTTCAAAGTCAAATTTTATAATTTTTTACCCTGAATTTCAATCAGTATATATAATAAAAATATCATGTGAGATATTGTTATATTTATTTTAATAGTTATTTTCTAAATATCAACTTTTTATACAAATTTTTTATATGTAGTTAGAGATATTAACGGTCAAACATGAACACCGTAAAAAAGCGATTAAGCAATTTTTAATTGGATGGAGAGAGTATAGATTGTGAAACATATCTTAAAACTTTTGCAGTCAAACAGAACCATCGTTAGAAGTAGTTCTCCACAGCTTAATATTGCTGCCAGAACTCGGAATAGAAAAAATAAAGATACAGCTAGCTCCTGAACTCAATTCTGAAAATCGTGGATAAAATTTAACTGTGGCAAGCGCTATTTCCTTTTTTCTTCTTTTCCTCTCCATTTTCTATATACAAACACGAAAGCAATGTGAAGTAGGCTCAAACATGAAGTACCCTATAACTGGAAAATTAATTAACCAATCCACCGAAAAAGAAAAAGCAACTGGACTAATTATTAATTAACATGCTTGATCACCAGGAGTACTCTCAGTAATGCTCTCTAAATGTGGCCTCCAGACTCCGGCACGTCCTCTCCTCCGGTCCCTCTGCGTCGACACC
>JAULKM010106430.1:0-41409 GCA_032355605.1 Rubia tinctorum | reverse complement strand
GTTGTTGCATGATTAGCATAGTTACTTGACTTTGCTAGTTTTGTTGTTTTTACTTTCATAACTTAGGAAACCAACCAGCCAAAACCCCCTTTTTTACTTGCTTTTATATCCATGTATATATATATATATATATATATATATATATATCTAGGCCTATACTCGCCCTTGTATGCTTGAACCTTATGAAAATCCCTCTTCTCTATGGACGACCCCGACTTGCCAAACTATCTACTTAGTTGTATTTAGTAAGCATTTTTTGGCTTATAAATTGTATCTTTGAGAGGTACGACGACGACCTCCCAGTCAAGTTGATAAAATATATATTTAATTTTCCATTACAAATTTCTTATCAAACTTTCATAAGGTCTCTACTAAATTAAAATTTATTAACACAATAATTTTATTCTCGTGATTTCAGCATATTTTGTTATGTTCATCCAAACTAGGGAATGATGATAATGATTACGGACTTGTTACTATTAGTAATCATTATACTATGTATGTTGAATTTTTTAATGATAAAAGGTGATAATTATTTGTAAAAAAATGTCACAAGAATTCAATTGTTAAACTACATTACCATCATTATAAAGACATTTCCTTGCACTAATAAAAATTTATGTTACATAAAGAAATGATAATTATCTCAAAAACATCAATTTTAAATGGGTCAGCGGGTACCCTGTTACCCGGCCCGAACAATCCGGGTACCCGCATTTCTTCTAGGCCGTGCCACGGACCTCATTTTCAACTACCCGCATATGCGGGTACCCGCATTTGAACACCCCTAGTTCTAACCCCCATTTAAGATTATTGAAGGTATTCTGATGCGTGTATGGGGAAAAGGTGACGAAGGTATTGCATATCCAAAGAGGTACTTTTCATGTGAAATTATTTTCTAAAGTATGTATAGAAGAACTGGTTGAAATGGGGATGATTTTGTTTGATGCAAAATCTATCATTATTAAAGCCTGGATTCCATATTTTGATTTTAATAAGCCTAGTCTACCTAATGGACATCAGATGTTGATGGATTACCTAATCTACCACTTAAAATATTGGCAGCCTACGATCATAAGAAAAATGGTGAGCCCTTTAGGGAAACCTATCTACTTAGGTAAGGCTGCTTTAGATAAGAAGAGACTAATTTTTGTGAGGGTTAAGCTAGATATGAAGATCTCACATTCAATACCTAATATGGTAAACTTTGAGAATGAGAAGAAAGTTTTCATGAAACAATAAGTGTTTATGAATGGAGTTATGAGAAGTGTAGTTATTGCAGTATGTTCGGCCACATTGAAACTGAATACAAAAAAAGGAAGTAGTAATCAAGGGAAAGCTAATGACAAGGTTCAAATTTATCTGCATGGAATAAATTTAGGGGATAAAATTGATAAGATCAGCAAAATAGGAGGAATTGAAATTGAGAAACATGATTTGGGGAAATCAATGAAAGGGTTGCAGTTACCGGAGAAAGAAGAAAGCATTAATCAAATAAATGATAGGGGGACAAGGCCTCAAGTGCAGGTGGGAACTGAACATCGCAGAAAGGACAAACCCCTTGATGGTTGTTAACCAAAAGCTTGGAATGTAAGAGGTACTTATAAAGGGGAAATCACAGGTTGATGAAAAAGGTTCTGCCTCAGTAATCAAGCTAGTATCCTTGGTTTATTTGAAACAAAAATACAAAAAGAAAAGGAAGAAGAAACACGGAAGAAAATTGGACTGGGATGAAAACTGATTTCAGGCAGTCATGACTTGGTTAAAGGTGGAAGAATCTGGGTGGCTTGGAGAGAAGAATATTATGATGCTAATATCATTAGTAAAGGAGAACAATGGCTTGATATGGAATTTTCAAGAAAAGATGTAAGTGAATTTTTTTGTACTATGGTGTATGGTTACAACACAAGAGGAAAAAACGAAAAACACTATGGGAGTTCGGAAAATCCTGGTAGGATGAAATATGGCTTGACTGGCAATATGGGATATCTGTTCTCTTCTGATATCTGAAGATAGACTGGGAGGGAGCATTGTGTCTGAAAATGAAACAATGGACTTTCAGAAGACCATAGAGGATCTGAAAATGGAGAAAATAAAAACATTGGGAGCATATCCATGAATATCCATGAAGGTAAATGAAACCTGGATTGAGGAGATGAAAGAGAATATCCATGAAATTAAAAAATCTTATGTCAGATTATCTGCCTCTGATAATTAGATTTAAAGTGACTGAGACTAAAAAGCAGAAACCATTCAAGTAATTTAATATGTGGAAAAATTCAAGTATGTTCAAGAAAACTGTGGCTGGTGTATTGGGCGGACAAAAGATTTAAGAAATCTGAATGATTTAGCAGGACTGTTGATCAGGTTGGAGCTTTGAAAAAGCTACATCAGAGAGAATTTAGAAGCATTGGGGGAAGAGCTGAGAGAGCAAACGAAAAATGGCTGAGGGCTCAGGAAAATTTGAATAGAGATCTAGGATCAAAAAACTTATAGGAAGAAGAATACAAGGAAAGGAAGAAAGCAGAAACTTTCATGGAAGCAGAGTTCGGTTTTTTGAAATAGAAAAAAAAAGTTAGACTGGTTAAACGATAGGGATAGGCCGACCAAATTATTTTATGTATCCCTGAAGAGAAGACAATATCAAAATCACAACAAAAAATGGGGATGAACTGATAACAGATCAAGCAGAGGTGGAAAACAAATTTCATCAGACATTTCAAGAAGCAAACGAGGCACTACAAGAAAAATTACCTATTACTTTGCCCCTTTTACCGCGGTTTTTTGGCTAACATCAAATAACCGAGGAAATTTTTTTATTTTACCTCGTTTTTTCTTTTTCGAAGTAGATCTTATTTACCTCGGTTATATAAAAACTGAGGTAAATAATTAGTTTTTACTTCGCTAATTATATGAACCAAAGTAAAAAAAAGTTTTTAAAAAATGAAGTAAATAATGTTCCTGAATATCGTGCGACGTCGCATATGTTGTTTCAATAAGTTGCCCAATTTCGCATTAAACGTTGTTTTCACCTAATTGTGTTGCGATTGACTACCAAAGTCGTAGATATGTAAAACATAAGTTAAAGTAAAGAATTTGATTGTGATAGAATAGAATGAAAAAATAAATCGGGAGTCGTATATTTTTCCCCGTTTTGGTGTCTCTCTCCACCCAATATCCCGTCATCAATATTAATTTAGGGAAATATAAAAGGAAAATTAGGCACTACAGGAACTAGCAATCATTATGCTACAAACACCCTAGAAATCATCCCCCTTTCGTACACGTCTAGTACACCCTTTGTTCAATGGTTTTTAATCGTAGCATTATAAATCGGTTCATAAAATCATGCACAGATAAAATCTCACATATACACAGTCAATTCTATAATGTTTAAATAAGTTACTTTAATAATTAGAAAAACCGTAGTGGTAAAAATATCCTTACAAATAGTACCTAAATTCGAATAAGAATTGTCTTAGTTCCCAACATAACAAAAAATTACCATAAACTCAATCAGCTCGGATAATAATTACCTTGAATACAATTGGTCCCCCGATTTCTATCAACTCGAAGAACAAGGTATCCCCGATGCGTAGGTTCTTTCCCCTAAGGAACTTACCAAAACCCTTTGGGGAAAGGGCCTTGATCTTACGACTCCCGAGTAATTCATACGCCCCGTAGCACCTCAGCACTACAGAGGTCTTCTAAGTTGGCAAAAGTGATACAATCTCACAAAGGATTTACTATGTCACATAAAAAAACATTATTAGAAATATGCATATATATATATATATATATTTATATGTAATTGTCAACAAATAAAATTTATTTATAAAGCTTTACCAATGTAGGGATTTTCCTAATTTTTTCCTTCAGAGTGCAGTGGAAACGTGGGCTATAAACAACCATCGTATGATGTTCAAGGTCGAAGAAAACAGAATCTGGGTTGCTCCATTGTCCGGTGAATTGTACGAAAATGAAAAGGTATTGGTTGTTATAAATTTTGAAGATATGTTAGTAAATATATATGTACATCGGTTAAAGACCTGAAAAAATGGCGGCTTAGATGATTCTTCGCCAGTCATTAGTCTTGTATTAAAAGTGAAAATGTTAAGTGTGAACTGCCCTATTGATTGCAAGGTGCGACATCGGTAATGTCTTCGTAGGTGCATGTCGGCCCAAAGTAGTGGTTGAACAACAAGTACTTGGAACTTTGCAAATTGGTTGATAAAGCTGAACACATGACCGACACAAGACCAAACTCGCATATGCAAATCCATTGTAAACTTAGATGCCATAATGCGACGTCAGTAACATAGGTCACACCGAAGGTAAGACTGAGATAAATGCGACGTCCCAAACTGAAGAACAAGTTTCTAGAAATAAGAATATGCAACGTCACACTATTATTGCATAACCCAAGTTGTGACACACAACATACTGACGTCGTAGATATCAATGGAAGCTACGGGAAGAAACAATAAATTCAAAAAAATGAGGCTTTATCAACATCAAATTAAACAAAACCCTTTTGGAGACATACCAAAACATTGTTCCTACATTTACAGTCAAGGAAAGTTCACACTCTCATAAATCTGAGAAACTAGATACCAAAAAAACACAACACATTCACAGACCACAAATCGAACATTGTAAAGTAAGAATTACAAAAAATTAGTGTTAGAAGTTAGAAAAACCATACCTCTTTTTCAAGAGCTAAGAGAAGGGAGGAAGCTAGAGACTATTAGAATTTGCGGGAAATTTGTGAATTGAAGGTTCAACCGATAGTTAGGGTCCCCCTATTTATACCCGTTTGGGAATGATGTCGTTTTGAACCATTGTGGAGTCTGCCTCGCATTGTGTGACGTCGCACCAAAGTTGGATCAAGCGACATGGTGTCGACCATTTAGAGACGTTGCAGACTATAACTAGTTTCAGACTAATTGAAATAATACCCAATATTTTTCAGTTTTGTTAATGATACTACTATTAAAAGTTTGTGCATATGTTAGGTTAGATATTAAGGATTGAATAATATTAAAATAACATAGATAGTGAAAACATTATAAATTAAAGATAAAAGATTAAAATACAACAATACAAAAAAATAAAATATGAATTAACATGTTTGATATAAATGTTCTGATCAAGTCTAGGCAAAGCAAGTAATTATATCAACATGGAAGAACTATAACATTAAAAACTACAGGCTCGACACCATTGATTAGCTCGATATAGAGCGTGTCCCTAACCCTGAGTTACTCAACATTAAGAAACTCCTTAAAACACTTCGGCATCAGGGTCTTCATCCTCCTGTTCCCCGAGTATTGCATGTGGTACTCTCTTCCGTTACACCTGGGTACAGCAGGAAACTTGTATGAGGGTAGGGGATCCCCAATCTTGCTAGGCACTACTGAATTATAAAAAAACACCATGTTCCGTAAATATGAAAGTAATGTATAGAGAAGGGTTATTGGAAATAAAATTAATACATGACAGAGATTACTTACAAGAATGGGAATTGCCCAGAAGTTCGTCTGGTTTAGTTTGCGGACAAAATGCAGAATGATATTGCCAAATGTAGTTCGCGCACGGTCATCATCCGTATCGCTATGGAATTGTATTGGTCAACAAAATTATTATAAATTAAATTAGAATATAGGTAATACAAGAAAAGGAAATTAAAATGTAAACCAAAAATTGTTCACCTCAATCGAGGAACGGCTCAAACCAGAATTGTTAGACATGATTCCTGAAATTCATATTGTAATGATTCATTACAAATCAATTCAATTAGTCCGATAATAAATTAATATATCAATGCAACATGTTAGATCGATGTCGCATATGGTTTGGTAAAACTAATTGGTTAACTGATAAGGGTGTGACGTCACATACTAAGTAAACTGCAGAAAATATGAATACGTGACATCGAACAACGGTCACTCTAACCGAATTCTTATCGAAAGACAAGCAGGCAAAAAAGAAAGATCCTAAACCAAACAAATTTACTCAATAACCGGGGAGGGGACATAAAATCGACATTCTAACACCCAAAACATAATCCTAGAAACCTAATCCATAGAAACTTAAACACATGAAACAAATAACACATTCACACACCATATACATAACAATTTCAATGATAAATTCAAAACATAAGTTTAAAAACCACATATTGGAAACATACCTTTGAAAAGATGGGCAGGGGGAAAGTTGAAATCTGAGGTAAAGTTGAACGTTTGAAGTGATGTATGTGGTGGACTCTATATATATTTTCATTACGAAGCATTGTGAATTCCACCCCAATGCAATGTCGCATAGCACTCGACCTGATCGACACTAGACCGACGTTTGAGCGACATCGGCTAGTCTAACTGCGGGCCTCGCCATTTCATCCCACTGGCATAGCAAATGGGCATGTGTCTGACTGACCAACTGCATGAGCGACATCGCATATAAATCATTTTTTGCGATATTTGACCGACATATTACCAGCGTCAACTGTGGATATATTGGGCCACGACAATTAATCCCACTAGCATAGCAACTAGTCCCACGTTTGAATAAAGTGAACATAATTGACCTTAATAACGGTAAACAGTTTATTAGACACCAGTAATTGAAATTTATAAATGTCCATGAACTTCATTAATGTCCGGTTCGATGTACTAAATCAAAAAAAAATTGATTAGAAATATATATATATATATACAATTAAAAACAGTTAATAATAATTTGAAACACCTTACCAAAGTTGGGGTTTTCTCAAAATTCTGCTACTTCAGAGTGCAGTGGAACTTTGGGATTTCAGTAGCCATTTTATGATATTCAAAGTCAAACACAAGAGGCTCTGGATTGCTCTGTTGTATGGAAAACTGCATGAAAACAAAGAAATATTAATTGTGGTAAAGTGTGAAAATGTATTAGTAAATATCTATCTAAAATGGTGAAAGACCAGGTTAAATGGGCGGCTTGAGGATCCTTCGCCAGCCATTAGTCCTAGATCAGAAAAGAAAACGTTAATGGCAAACTAGACATGGAAATGTACGGTGTGGTGTTTGTCATACGTCGCAGATACATGGTGGCCCTAATCAGTGGCTTGGTTGACGTGTACCCGTGAAGTTACTACATTGTCGACTAAACCGAACAACAGACCAACACAGAAACGAGGTCGCATTTACAAATTTACAATAAACTGAAATGCTTGTATACGACATCATTAACAGATTGGTAACACCGGGGGTCAAATCAAAATAGGTGCGATGTCTCATACATATTCCTTGACATATGAATGTATGATGTCACACAAAGTTTGCAATGACCGACATCTGACCAACAGGCTTTCAACGTCACATACATCTGAGGCAGCTACTGGAAAAAACAAAGAAAACCAGAAAAATATCGTGCTTTAACAACCGACAATTATTGAAAAACATCCAAAATCATACCAAAATATAGTACCTAGGTATAAATTTAAGGAAACTTCATAATCTAACACGTTTGAGTAAGATCTAGATAACCAAAATACACAACACATTCAAAGACTATAGATCAAACAATGTAAAGTAACAATTCTTGAAATGTAGGTGTTAGAAGAATAAAAAAACCATACCTTTGAAAAGAGAGAAGAGAAGAGAAGGTTGGAGACTATTGTAATTCGTGGGAAACTTGTGAACATGAGATTGAATTGATTGTGAGGGACCTGCTATTTATAGATGTTTTGGTGCGACATTGTTTTGGACCCTTGTGATGACTTCCTTGCAATGAGTGACGTTGTACCTATGTAGGTGAAGGTGAGACGGAATCGAACCATCACCGACTTCGCACGATCATTTGGGCCTGACAATTTCATCCCATAAGTTAGTGGGTCAACAGTTCAATTTTTTTTAAAAATGGTCGTAGCAAATATTTGACAGTTTTAGTATGATTGAAAAAAATTATTCATTACAGACAAGTCTTGGTCATATTCAGAGTGACCTTGAACTATCTCTCCATCCTTCTGATGAAAGGAACCCGACTGGTCCCCTATATCTGTCCCCTGCTGCATTCTGTTACAGCTGGAAACATTAGTTAATATTTTTGACGACCTTGTTGTTTCTGGCTCATTAAATCTGTATTATATACTTATATATTTCAATATATACTCATATTGTTCAATATATATGGATGTTCTGGGTTTGGTGAATGCAGTATGTATGCAGGTATCAATTACTCTAGAGGTGAGATCAAAAAAAGGGAACATGGAGATTAGGAAATAGCTACAAGATAACTACATAGACTCGCATATGGGTAATAAGATGATGTCTTATGATGGGGGTGAAAAGTTCCTACACTGCGGGGCCCTGCCTTTCAATTTCAAGGAGTTTGTCATAAAGCTTTCTGACCCGAGATGTGTGTTCATGGGATTTTAGAATGTATGTGGGGCTGGTGTTTAATTATGATTTTCTTATTGAAATGGTCCATTAGAATTATCATTATTTCATTTTACTTTTCATACGGTGTATTTTTTATAATTAATGTTCTCTGAAATGCAGGCGTCACACTTATATATCGGTCTAAAATATGACTTGGTCGACATGTATAAGCGACGTCACTAACATATCGCTTCAAACTAATGGGATGGTCAACATGTCTAAGCGATATTGCTAACCATTCGGTAAAATCAGATGGTTAATAAAAATGGTGTGATGTCTCATTCAAACATTGTTAGCAGAAATTATGAATGAGCGACGTTTCTAGATTATCGCTCCAAATGAAGGAGGATAAAAGGGCTAGCGGCTTTGCATTCAAACCTAATAGACGGATTCTCAAAAGCGGAAAACAGGAGTAAATAAAGGTTCTAAAAAAATATATGCCTGGTTGACAGGTTAGAGCATAATACCAAAATTCCTACAAGCTAGAACCCTAATCCATAGGAATTTCAAAAAAAACAAACACATTGACACACCATACACATATCAAATTTAAGGAAAAATATAAAAATGAAAGTAATATAGGGAATCTAGAAACCATACCTTTGAGAAAATGAGTTGAGAGGCTATTGAAATTCAAGGAAAAGTTGAATGTTTGAAGTGATGTATAAGGTGAGCTCCATAGACATAATCGTTATGAATCGTTGTGAATTATGCCTTAGCTGGTGGGACGTAGCGTATAAGTTTACCTTGCCAACACTGGACTGATGCAGGAATGACGTAGGCTAAGCTAAATACGAGCCTCACCATTTCAGCCCACTACCATATCAATGAGCCTTTGTTTGGCCAAAACGAATTTGGTTGGCCCTTGTGAATTCCTCCTTGGCATTTGCGACATCGCAGAATAATTGATTGTGGTGATATGTTAATGATGTATGAGCAACGTCGGCTTACCTGAAAGTGGGCCTCACCGTTTCAGCCCATTAGTTAGGTATTTGGGCTCGCGTTTGACAAAAATGATTAATAGTTTTTTAGGAGCTAATAATTGAAATTTATAAATAGCCATGAACTTTATTAACATTTGGTTCGATCGGAATTGGTTTTAGCACAACCGGTGAACTTTACATTGTTTACACTTAGGTCCCTCCGAGAAGGTGGGAGAGGACGAAATGGAAATTTGGAGATACAAAATTATCTAAATCAGACATACAAAATGGCGTCATATTTGTTAGCCTTCCATGTCAACATGCACATGAAGAGGGTGCCACACAACATGCTATGTCGCTTACCATTTTTTGTACGTTCTGTCACTTGTCCGAGACGTCGACGTTGACGATGTCGAAACAATTTTAGTCCCCTTGTCTGCCTTTTGCCTCAACAATGTCGCTCTTTATGCACGCCGATGTCATCCGAAATGATGCCAAAGCTATTGTCTCCAATCATCAGCTTTCTGAGGTAAAAGGTACTTTTCACCTCGATTCTAAACAGAGGTAAAAAATGTAATTTTTACTACAGCTATATTTACCTCAGTGTTTTTTGGAGAAAACATCGAGGTAAAAAGTCCTGTAGAACCGAGGTAATGGGTGATGTTTCTTGTAGTGCACACTACTGCAGGACAGGGCCATAAGCACCGGTAATTCATCGCAAAAGCACCGGTAATTCAGGGCCTCGTTATACTAGTGCCTAGGTGACCCGGTGCTGAAACGTAGTTACAAGCACCGGTAAATGATACTGATGCTAAATATTATGAGCACTGGAAAATGATATCGGTGCATGTGATTTGACTACCGATGCACAAATTCTTGCACCGGTAAGATATGAATTATACTTGTACATAAAAACCCATAGATGTAGTCATCCGGTGCGAGAAATTATGAGTTGATATGTTAACATATATCCCGGTGCTCATATAGTTCAACATCGGTATCGAATATCATATCGGTACCTATGTTAATCAAGAATAAGTTTGTATAATGGGACCATAACTTTATTTTTTAGCATCGGTATATCATGTTGCTTATTGTTTGGCATCATCGGCATGTAAATGTGTCATGTTTCTTTGTAATGTAGAACCGGTATTGATTAGTTATGTTAAGTACATGTGCTAATTATAAATAAAATTTGAAATGCTTATTTTAATTATGTGTGCCTCATCTCATATCAAATTCAGGGGAAATGGTTTTAATAAACCTTACAGAGCATATCAAAGAGTTCATTCACAAAAAAAGGATATGAAATCCCAAATAAAAATAATGAAAGCATAAAATATGACTATCAATCAAATGCTCCCATCACTCATCCAAATATCAAATCCTACACCAATCAACCAATCAAATTTCACTCATCGTCAATATCGGTCTTTGCTTCTTTTGAGTAGACTTTGACTCATGCCTTGAACAATTTCTCAGCAACTTCTTGAAGTTCATAGGCATTGTATGCCTCGCACCCCTCTGAAAATACCTGCAATTTGTAAATGTCTGACATTAGGAAAAAATATTGAATTTGAAGGCTGAATGGTGGTATTTTTAGTAGGTAAGGTTAGGTACTTACATCAAGGATAATTTTTTAAGATATCTTTAGCACAAGTTCTTCCATGAATACCATGACATAATAACCACATTCCCAGCAACTGCCTTGCTTTTGGTGCTAAGAGAAAAAGTAGAAATTGTTAAGTCATATCACTGTATATAACACAAAAATTATATAGTACTTGTAAAAACCTGTCGAAGGGTATAAAGAGTTACGTTGATGTTCATTATTTTCTAGGTAAAATTATATGGTGGGTCTTTATTACCCTTCTCCCTCTCATATTTACATGTAACCCTGAGGATATAATATATTGAAATATTAGAAACAACGATTTGAAAAGATAAATTAAAATTAATGGAAAGGATTGAAATACCTAGAAATCACTTGGTTTTCGATATAGTGGGTGGGTTTTAACCCACCAGTCAACGTGTCCAAGGTTAAAACATCGTTTCTACTGGGACAAATGAGGATGAGAATCCAATGTTCGCTGCATTGAAATTTAACAAATTAATAAGTTGGAAATTGTTAAAGGGGATAGCATTGGTATAAGAATAGAAATTGTGTCCTACTTTCTGAGGTAGGGTACCAAATACATGTCTGGTTTGCATTAAGTCATCGTATCCCAAATGAGGTTAACCCGAATATTAATTTCATTCTCAGCAAAACCTTGGACGAACCTTCATATATTCAAGCAATAGAATTAGATTAGGCCCATGTTCGTGTCCAATGTTTTCTCCATCATAATATGAGAAAATATAGTTATTACGATCACTGTATTATAAAAATTGAAACATCTTAAATCTCAAACTTACCTCATCCACAAATCCATTTGACTATTTTAGATCCATGTCATGCCATGAAAATTTCCAAGCTTGCTTCCAAACTCCAACATTTGTTTGATGTCTAGTCCACATCTATGAGCTCGGGAAAATGCAGATTCTGGAAACTCAATGAAATATATAATTGTGCCCTTTTTTTGCATGTCCTTCACCACATTGTTGCAATATTTGATAAACTCCTCAATCATTGGATAGTCCTTCAAAGAGCAATTTTTTACAGTCTACGTGTACAACGTATAAACAAATTAACTAAATGGGATTAATTTCATTAAGAGACTTCAAAGTAAATACTAATGGGGTATAACAACTGTGCTAGTTTTAGAGGCTTTGGTTAGTATGATGGATTCTTGGTGTGCCTGTAAGTGCTGATCGAAGCAGATGGCTTTTTTGATGATGTATGTGTAGCCTATTACACAAATGAAGAAAGTTATGTAATTTAGGAGAATAAATCAAATAGATGTTATTCATATTGGAATATATTAAGTAATTTAGTTTATGACATTATCTCGCCGTCACTGACTTCTAGGACTTGCCTGTCCCCATCCAATGACACCTTCTTAGCCATATCCTTTGCCTCTTTCTCGGGGGAGGGGTTTTTGTCGTCGACCAAAGAAATCGGCCAATCAATGACGTTTCTAAGGTCCTCTCCCACATCGATTAATTTTTTGTTGGCCTGAGGCAATCCTTCTTTTTCATAAAAGACCGGCTCACAAACTCAAACATGAGTAACTCCACCCATCGAAGTACGACTATGGCGGGTTTTTTGGAGCAACCCTTTAGCCACCCTGACCTTGGCCCTATCAATGTTTTTTTATAAACAAGCTCACCCTCTCCACAATTTGTTAGGCATTGACAAACAGGAATTGTTAATATGTGTAATAACATTACATTAAAATAATTGTTGCAAAAAAAATTTAAACAGAATTGAAAGCTATGTTTGTACCTCCTCGTCCTCCTCCTCGTTGCTCAGATCACCGTCTGACCTAGTTTTACCGGTGTTGACCTGTACCAATGCCTTCTCAACGAAGGTTTTAGGATCGTTGAGGCCCGCTGAGATTTTAAATACTTCTGTAGTTGTAATCCCCTTGATCAGCTGGTCAATGTATGCAACTATTGCTTTGATCCTCGGCTGATATGTAGGTGCTTTCTTCGGCACTGCAGTCCTGGGTGATGAGCTGCTCCCACATTTTCTTCAGGTGAAATGGGGTATGGCAATAGATGCTAAGAGGTTGATCTGAGTCCCCCCCTATATCTACATGGGTGATCCTTCTTCTTAGTATCCTTTATCAATATGTTTTCACCCAGTTCTAATATAAGGTGCTCCTGGCTTGCTCCTCGTTCATCCTTATTTGTAGATTTTTTTCCAAGTTTAATACACTGCTGGGTAAAGACGATATAAAACTAGGAAAATGGAGTTTACATAACCTAGAAAAATGTACTCACAATGTCCACATGATGGCCCGAACATCCGCATTGGCATAGTCTCCCGAATCCCCTTTCTTGGACTCAAGATAGCACCTGTATTCTTAAACCGGTGCCTTTTCAAGTTTAACGATGAATGTGTAAAAATTGAGCAATTACTTTGTTCCTTAGCACCGGTATATGTGTGAATATAACAGTGTTATGACAATCTTAAAAACATCTAAAATGATTTTTTTAAACCACAAAATAATAGAAAATAAGGACCGAATGAACCATGAACACATTTTGGGTCATTAGGGTGTATACAAAATGGTACAATACACTTAAAACAATCATCTATCTTTTCATTTTTAAAACTACATCACCTCCCATACCATTCTCGTCTATCCACAGTCCATCTCCATATGAACATCTACCTACGGGTGGTCCACCGACGTCCTTAAAACTCAGAAAGACTGAGGGAAACTATGCACTTTAAGCTTTGACGGCTCAATCAATCTCATCTTCAAAATAGAACTTTTTCCCATGGATTACAACATACAACTTCTCATTTCTTGGGTCTTGGGTCTTGGATTCAAAATACATGGCGGGCTTGGGCGGCTAAGATGAACTTGTCGTCCTCGTAACCCATTCGATTCAAATCCACCAACGTAAAACCCGTGGGCTTCTCTGAACGAACCCCTATACCATTTTCAACCCATCTACACTAGAAGACAACAACTCTAAACTCAACGTAATCCAACTCTCAAATCTCCTCAAACACCCCCACAAAAGGCCTTACCAGTGAAAATAAGTTTTTTTGTCTTTCTTGCTAGCCTACCACATTGATTCGGATTCAATCTATACCCCACTTATTTGAGTTGTGCTCATGTTGTCCTTGTCTACTGTAGAAAAACTGAATCCACTAATGTCATACCCCTGGTATATTTTCACAGTGTAGTTAGATGTCCTTGCAAACGCCCAAAGTTTAGCATGCATGCCATCCCCATTGCAACAATTATAAAATCAATTATCAAACGTTGAAGAATGCTCCAATTACATTTTATTCGATGGGCAGTCAGGATATAGTTATTCTAATATTGACATGTGCACTTCAACATATATTGCAGTCTCATTACTGTTCCTTAAAACGTAAAGATGGGCTTTCATTAACTCATCATTGTAGTGTGTGTAAAGTGTACCTTTGGATTGTGGGGTCCTATTCTTCCTACCACTGTGCGCTTGCTCAGGAAATCCAAGTACTTTTTTCCCAACCAAATTTGAAGTATAGTACTCAATGATCTCCTCCATGATGTACCTTTGTACAATTTTGGCATCGGGTTGGCTAATATTGTGTACGTAACCTTAAAAACCTCCATGAACCACTCGAATGGGTACATCCAATACATGTCCACAGGACCATAACCAAATGGATCCCTAGGTGAACCATAATGTCAAAGAATGCAGGGGGGAAGTAATTCTCAAACAAAGATAGCACTAAAATCCCCTCACACTCCAACCAATCAAATTGTTTCCTATTTATATTCTTATAGAAAATGGATTTGAAGAAGAAACACATGCACATAATGCAAAATCTCACGTCCTCCTTCATGACACCATAGATGGAAACGTGTAACAATTGTTGCATTAGGACATGACAATCTTGGGATTTCAATGGATTACGATGCAATTCATCGTTCACGAAATGACCAATATTAGAAGATTAGCATAATGGTACCTTCATTACCTGAAAACACTCAAAAACCGACCTCCTCTCACTGACTGAAAGATTGTATGGGGTGGGTGGTAGGTATGTTCACTTTCCTTTCACCTCCGGGGCTAAGTCCCCTTGCATATCGAGTTCAACCAAATCATTCTATGCATTCAAACTATCCTATGTCTTACTGAGAGTGTTTAGTAGCGTACCAATTAAACTCTCAGACAAATTCTTCTTATATGCATTACATCCAAACAATGGCGAACCTTTAAATTCTACCAGTGCAAAAAATAAATAAAAAAGATCGATCCTTCCTTCCATTGTTCATCCCTTGAGGCACCCACCTTAGTTATCTTTTTTCCAATTACACAATTCAATTTCTCCCCATTAAATTTTTTGGAGCCTTACCCCTCTCCTTCCCACCAACAAAATGAACTGTGTCATCTCAGAACCTGTTCTTCTTTAGGAAGAATTTTCTATAGCCCAGATACAAGATCTTCCTACCATTCTTCAACTGCTTGAAATATGTGCCTTCCTCACATACAGGACATGGCTTGTGGCCTTTAACCACATATCCTAAAATATTATCATATGCCGGGAAATCATTCATCGTATAGAAAAGCATCGCCTTCAAGTTCAACTCCTTCCCATGAAAACCACAAAACACATCAACACCGTCGGACCAAAAATCCTTCAAAACTTCTATGAGAGGGGCTAGATAGGTATCAATATCATTTTTGGGTTGTTTCAGCCCTGAAATCATCAAAGGCATCAACACATATTTTCTCTTCATGCACAAATAGAGAGGTATATTGTAAATGTCCAGCATAATCGGCCAGTAACTATGTTTCAATGACATTTTACCAAAGGGATTCATACTATCAGTACACAAAGCTATCCTCAAATTCCTGGGTTCCACAGCAAACTTTGGATACATCTTGTCAAATTTCTTCCACTAATCTGCATATGTCATATGACTGATAATATCATGATCATGACAACCCTTTTCCCATTTACCATGTCATGTTCTTCGCATCCTTAGCATTCTTAAACAACCTCTTTATCCTCGAGACAATTGGGAGGTACCACACGCATTTAACAGGGACTCATTTCCTTACTTTCACAACAAGCTCTCATTGCCAACTTCATTTCTGCTTTTCTCATAATGAGACACATGGCATACGGGACAAGCCATACCGTCATCCAAATCACCCCTATACAAAACATAACTGTAGGGCATGCATGTATTTATTTATTTTTTAATAATCTATTCCTATCTGATACAAAATTCTATTGGAATCATAGAGGTTGTCATGTAAACCATTGTTGGAGGTAAGCTTCTCATTCAAAAATTTGAGTAAATTATTCATGCTAGTATCACTCCATGAACTTGCACATTTCATGTCAAACAACTCCATCAAACATGACATTATAGTGTCTTTGTTCTTGTAACAGTTAAACAACAATGTATCCTTGTCACCTAGAAATTTAGACAAAACCTCGGGCCTTCCCCTAAATTCCTACACCGCCTCCTCACATATGTCATCCAAATTCACATCCCAAAACACTTTCCCTTACTACTAACAACCACCTCCGGTGATGGTTTTTCACCATGAAACATCCATACCAAATAATCCTTTGGGAACCATCTCTTGTACAAATGGATTTTCAACAAGTCCCGATCGTTGGTACGTTTATAATTTTTACAATCACAACAAGGACATAAGATTATCTTCTCACGACTAAATGTATGCTCCATAAAATCCCCCATAAAACCAATAATTTCATCACTCAACAAACTAACTTTGTCATACACATGCGTATACCTCTCAATGGCACGATACATCTCTATAAGTTAATCAATGTGCACGAATTAAAGTTCTACGCCAATATACACTTCTATATTAAATATAATTCTATTCATGCAACATCGAGTTATAATCCACAACATGCAACATCACATTACTACATTTGTAACATAGCCTTTAATATCACATGCATAAATAAGGCATTGAATACATCAACAATTTTACCCAAAAACGCATTACATGACTTTAAGTCAAGGCACATTACAATGATCAAACATGAAAAATATATATGGCAGAAAACCATTCCTAACATATTTCATCAGAAAGGAGAAAAAATGGTACCTTTAAGGGACTACATTGATGAGCATTCAATGTCTTCCTCATCCAAAAATCGTCATTAATTAACCCAAAAACACCAACAATCCACTATTTAGTCACCAAAAAAAGTGGTAGGTTAGCATTAAATACACATATAACACCGGTTTAAATGACTTGACATCGGTGCTATAATTGCTTTTTACAAACTCACACCGGCAATGGTATCAGTGCTAATCATTGCGGACCTTTCCGGTGCTGGAAAAATTCATTTCCTGCATTTTCTTGGTAGTGGCACCGGTAGTAATTACATTACTAGTGCTGAGAATATACATTTCCCACGTTAATTTCACATAAGCACTGGCATATAACACATGCATGCACACTACCGATGCTGAAAAATATCCAATCCTTGATGATTTTAACATAGGCACCGGTACATCTGCTATCAGTGTTGGGTTCTATCTTAGGCACCGGTATTTGAAAATGTATATGCTATTACCGGTGTACATGTGATTACTGGCACCGGTTTCCCAGCACCGGTACTGTTCAATCAGTGTTATATATAAGTTTTCGAGTAGTGTCGACATCATTCCTTACACCCTTATATCTTGAATGTTTGTACTTGGGACATTCAGCCTCATATTTAAGTTCACCGTTATACAACGAACAATCATTAAGACATGTTTGTATTTTCTTGTATTCCAAACCAAGTGGATACAATATTTTCTTAGCCTTATAAAAAAAATGGCATTCCATTCTCTCATTCTGTAAGTTATCCTCAGAAGTTTTAGGAGTGAATTTACACTTGTATCATTCCAAGAACTTACAACTTCAAATGGAAAACCTCGATCAAAAATAAGATTACGGTATCCTTACATTAAGGATACAATTTCTTCATTTTTCATCGGGCAAAGCACTCAAAATTTTGGGTTTCCCCTTAAAATCTCTTACAACGTCATCGTACATAGCATCAATGGAACAATCATATCCATCTATGTTTTCAAGTCCATCACCCTTATGTTGTTGCTCTACCTCTCTGTGAAATATCCAAACAATGTAACCTCTATAAAAATCCATTCTTAATCAAGTGAAATTTAACAATACCATATTCATTCAACTTTTCACGATAAAAGCATTCCTTGCATGGACAAAGTATCATCTCCTCCCGACCTTAGGCATAATCAAGAAACGAATCTATAATGCAATATATTCACCACTCCATCAAGTTGGATGATTAACCATTTTTGTTCTCCATGCAAGAATCGATTCTCGATCCATTGTATCTAAACATAATTATACAAACAAACAAAAATTTAATACTCAAACATAATAAAAACAAAAACAATCAATATGCTATGACTACACAATTATACAAAAGTTATTTGTATATGTATATGTATCAACATTTTCATGGGAGAGATATATATGTACCATCTACAAAAATAAACCCATACATGCTTACATTCACTATCATTTACACTTCCACAACATGATAAAAAAAACCCTCATAAAGTATAGAAATCATTAATAAATACAACAACTAAGCTCTTCACATGCATTAATGGCTAAAACCACTACTATTTAAATGAAATTCACAAAAGAAAGAAAAACTTTCATGGGTATTCATGGCCATGGAGTTGATGCTCACCTTCCAAAAAAATCCTCCATCAATGAAGAAAATGAGGTATCAAAATTCAACTTTAATTTTTGAGTAGTAGTTGGGAGCATTTAATGCAAATCCTATCACCGATTTTTGTGAACATTAACTAAACACCGATGCATATAATAATAGGCGAGAAAAATTATCAACAGTTTACTTGAACCGGTGTGGGAAAATGCTGAAAATTCTATTTTGGCAACAATTTAAAAAATTGGCTCCCTTTAAACTGATGCTCGAATGTGAATATTTAACACATGTTCTTAAAAACATATGGAAAAAATAAATTAACCAGTGCCATATTATTTCAAGCATCGATTTGGACATTGATTTATTATAATGGGAGTCTATGAGATAGTATTATCCATAAATTTATTATGACGTCATGTTTGAATTGAATTAACCCACGATCTAGAAAATAATATATTTGACTTATATTTATGCCCTTTGATTAATTTTCCAGGTTTAGAAAAGAGGAATTTTGCCCAAAGTATACTTTAATTAATGAGTAGGTACTGTGAAAGGCGATGTTTTCATATTTTTTTAAAAATCAAATTATGATATATTTTAAATTGTATATTAAATATCTTATATAAACTCTTGTTTTATTTAGACTAATCGTTAGGTTGAATTACTATATAATTTATGTAACTAATAGGGTCATTTAATGTTTATTTTTACTTATTGCAATGAGAGTCCTATAGTTTTGAAAGACTTTTAAAATGTATTGTAATGTATAAATAATTAGAAATTGACCCATTAGGGGGGAAAAATTCACATCAAGAGTTTCTCTCTCTCGTACAATGTGCGATTTCACCATGAATATGTGTTTTTCTCTTATCTTCTTCATCTCTTAGATTTGGTGTACTGTTTAGAAACTCCGCCATGGGAAAATTGTGAGGCAAGAAGTTAGCGAAGAAAATATTGGCTCGATTGAGGAGCAACGAGATTGAATTGAAATCAAGAGAGGGGAATGGATTGGGGGCAGTAGATAAAAGTGATGGTCTGAAAGTAGTTCTGAATGTCGCAGACTCAACGACTCCAAAAATAGTCTGTGAGGGCTTGTCTTCAAAAGCTGTGAAAGATGTTGAATGTCTGGGTTTACTCACACCAGCAAAAATGGTTAACAAAATTGAGAAGGGGGAATGTTTGAAAAAGGTGGAGATCTTGGAGGGTAAAATATTATCTTGGGGAGAACGTATGGAAGTTGGAGGAGAAAATAAATGGAGTGGGTTATTCAAAAATGAAGATGAGGAGGTACAATATCATGAACCAATTGAAATCAATGATTTGAAGATGGCTGAAATTTCAATGGAGGAAGTAATAAAATGCCCTAACCAGTGGGAGTCAACTATGGTGTGCGTGATTTTGGGAAATAACCCCCCGTTCAAGGTTGCAAAAGGATTTTTTTTCCATAGAACCTGGGGGAAAACATACCAAGGTCTGACAAATGGAGAAAGGTATATTAATGGCGAAGTTTTGTTCAATTACCTATAGAGATGATGTTATTGAAAATGGCAGCATATTTTTTGATGGTAAACCATTAATCATGAAACCATGGTCTGTTGATATTGATTTTACCGAACCTTGTACTGTCTAAGTTTGGATACAGCTGCTTAATCTTTCTACAGATATTGGCAACCCAGACTAATAAGTAAAATTGTTAGTCCTCTAGGTAAACCTGTGTGTTTAGATAGAGTAACACTAGGAAAGGAGACATTATTGTATACCATGATTAAAATTGAAATGAAGATTGGTAAATTAGTCCCTGAAAAATTGATGTTCTTGAATGAGCATAAGATCATTGTGCTGCAACAGGTTAATTATGAGTGGAAACCTTTAAGATGTCATGAATGTAATCAGTGGGGGAATACTGGAGGTGAATGTGGGAAAAAGGAGACTATCAAGGAAGAGGGGAAAAAGTGGAAGTTCTATGTTCCAGTAAAGGTTCAAAAAACTGGGAAGGAGATTGAGAAAAAGGAATAGGCTCGGGAAATAATAATGAATATGGAGGAAAGTTCTTCAACTCAAAGGAAAACAGGAAAATCTTATGGGAGTATAATTGCAGAATTACATAATTCTATTCAGCGGAGAATGAAGATGAAGGAGAATATGACAGAGCTGCTAGAAGAAAAACCACCTTATGGAGATTAATTGGGCCAGGTGGAACATTAGAGGTTTGAATAAAATCAGCAAGCATAAAGTAATCAAAAACTTCTATTGTCAAAACAAAGTTTGATTACTTTTATTGCTGGAAACAAAAATTAAAATAGAAAAGAAAAGAAAAAAAGAAGTATGGAGATATCTGGGTTTGAATTGGGAATTGGAAACAAATGGAGATCTAGTAGGAGGAGGAAGAATATGGGTTTTATGGAGATTAGACCTACAGAGTATGCAGGTTTTAAACAAAGGTGATCAGTGGATAGATATGGAGGTTTACTTGAAGCATTCTAAAACTATATGCTATTGTTCTGCCATTTATGGATGTAACACTGGATTGGAAAGGGAAAAGTTATGGTCATTCCTTAAAAACCTGGGAATGAGAGACAAACCATGGTTGTTGATCGGGGACTTTAATTCTCCTCTTGAGGGTGGAGATAGAATTGGTAGTCAACCTGTTGATGAAAAAGAATGGGCTGAGTTTCAAGAGGTTTTTAAAGAGCTTGAATTGACAAACATCAGGACTGATGGGAATTACTTCACTTGGAGTAATAGGAGGATGGGAAATGAAAGGATTCAAAGGAGGGATGATAGGGGCTGGTAAATGATTTTTGATTTGACAGGATGAACAACGTGAGTTGTGCTTTAGTGAATGAAATGATATCTAATCATTTTCCATTGTTGATCAAGTCTGACAAACTTGGTAATAAAGTGAAAAAATCATTTAAGTTTTTCAATATGCTTTTACTGTCACCATTGTATAAGGATATTGTCAAGCAGGTATGGAAGAGCATAAGTGTTAACAATCTGCAAGATTTTGCAAGAACACTGAAAGCATTGGAGAGGCTTCTATCAAGACTAAACAACAGAGGGTTTGGTGAAATTGGGGATAAGATGGAGAATAGTATGAAAATATAGAGAGCTGCTCAAACAGAACTGAATGAAGAACCAGGCTCAGTACTGAAACAATTGGCAGAACATGAAGCAAGGAAGATGGTTGAAAAATTCCAGGAGGTTGGGTAATATTTTTACAGCAAAAATCAAAGATGGAGGGGTTGAATGAGGAAGATAGGCCCCAAAGCTTTTCTACTCAGCAATCAAATCAAAACAGTACAAGAATAGTATTGTGAATCTGAAAGTTGGAGATATGATTTATAATACACAGGAGGATATTGAAAAATAGCTTGTCTATCATTTTAAAAGTATGCTTGGGACAGAAATAGTGAAAGCTGAAATTGACAGATATATTGTGAAGTATGGGAAAGTGCTTGGAGTTCAACAGCAAGCCTTGATGATTAAACCTATTTCCCCAGAGGAAGTAAATCGGGCCTTAAAGAGCATGCTTTCATCAAAGAGTCCTGGTTGAGATGACTATACTAGCCAATTCTTCAAGGAAAATTGGAACCTGATTGGAGAGGAGGTAACAAAAACAGTATTGGCTTTCTTTGACGGTGAATAATTACCAAATATTTTTAGCAATGCTGTCATTTATTTGCTTCCAAATATAGAGCAGCCACAGGTACCCTCGGATTTTAGATCTATTGCTTATTGTTCAGTTGTGTGCAAGCTGATAACTAAAATACTTTGTGCTAGATTGAGGCCTGTTCTACCTGAAATAATTAACACCAATTAAAGTGCTTTTATGAAAGGCAGAAAAATATCTCATAACCTGATGTTAGCTCATGAACTGCTGCATAGATATAAAAATGAAACAATGAAGCCAAGTTGTGTTCTACAGTTAGATATTAGCAAGGCATTTGAAAGTGTGGGATGAGATTTCTTACTGAACTGGTTGCAGATTTTAAAATTTCCTGAACTAATGATTAGTTGGATTGAAAGATGTATAAGGTGTTCTTATTTTTGCTTGGTTGTTAATGGGTACTATACAAAACATTTCAAGGCAGGTAAAGTGGTGAAACAAGGGGATCCAATGTCTCCGTTATTATTTATACTTTTTTATAGAGTGCTTAACAAAGATGCTGAACAGAGCTTATTCACAAAAAACAGATTGAATATCATCAAAGATATGGTAGAACTGGAATACACTCTCTAATGTTAGCTGATGATCTTTTGTTGTTTTGTTGAGCAAGCAGAAAGTCAATGGAGGGAATTAAAAATATGCCGGTGGAATTCCAACGGATCACAGGATTGCAGATCAATGTGAATAAATACAGGATGTACATTTCCAGAATGAATGAAGCTGATCAGGTAATTTTGGTTGATTACTTGCAAGTGAAAAAACGTGAATTGCCAATGAATTATTTGGGATTACCACTTTCATTTGTTAAATGGGATAAAATAGATTTTGAAATTCTGTTGGAAAAATCAGAAAGAGGATTAATAGCTGGGGATTAAAGAACCTGTCTCATGCTGAAAAATTAAAATTGATTGATTCAATGTTGCTGAGTATAACAGGTTATTTGGGGAATATAATGAAACTTCCAGAAAGCATCAACAACAAGATTGTGCATATTTGTTCATGTTACTTGTAGGGGGGAGAGGAAAATCAGAGAGGTTTTAAAACAGCCTCATGGGATGCTTCAAGTAGGGGTGGAAATTTCGTAGAAGAGGCATAAGGGATCCGGCTGTGTGGAATCAAGCTGCTATGTGTTAGTTATTGTGGTATATTGACAGGAAAAGGGATATGTTGTAGGTTTAATGGATGCAGACATATTACATGAAGGAGAAAAAAACTGGAACGCTGTGAAATTCAGGACTCTCAGAGCTGGTCTAGGAAAACATTGCTCAGAATCTATCAGAAAACAAAACCATTATTTGAAGAATGCAAGAGAATAAATGGGAAGCTCATCACAACTAAAGTTTATAACAAGTTGAAGGGTGGAGGAGAAGTGAAAGCAAAAGGGTTGATCATATGGCATGAAAAAAATCTGCCTAAGTACAAATTCTTTATATGGATGTTACTGAATGGAAAATTGACCACCACAGATATACTATAAGAGTTTGGCATACTGGGTGCAGACTCAGCACTATGTAGTCTCTGTGAGGATAAGATGAATGTGTACAACATTTTTTTTGTGAATGTGAATACATGAAAAAGGTTTTGGGTTTTCTGCAGGTTGTGTCATTGACCAACTTGAGGGATTAAATGGTTTTTGCTGGATATAGCTACTTGTTATCATGTGTGGATGGAAAGAAATAGAAGGGTCTTCTCACAGCAGGGTAGATGTGATTGCTTTTCAAGTTCAGACAGAATATGAATGGAGATGTAAGGATTGCAAGAAGAAGATTGGGAGTTTGATGGAAAATGTGTTGGAATCATTACAAAGTTGAGATATGCTCTTCTTCTCTCTTTTTTTCTCATTTTATAGCGCTTTAAAGTAGAATGGATGTAATTTGGGTTGTTTGTAATAGGAGCTTGTATTGGGCCGAAAGTGAGGGCCTGAATTTGTTTTGATTTGTTGGTTATATATATACAAAAAGCTTCATCTAAAAAATTATAAATTGACCCTAAACGTTAGTGAAATGAGGTTTTTCATTATTCATTAAACCGTTAGACGGTCTTATTAGGTTACAAGGCTAGAATAAACTCTGATATAGGTCTAACTGGAGACTTTCTCAAATTATTAACTTAAGAATAGTACAACATTTAGTATTTAATATAAAAGCACAAAAAAACACTATATAAAAAATCCAGCATTAAAGTTACATCATACTACACCTAAGTTTAAAAGATATAATATTTAAATTTAAACGGTCATACACTACTTTACATATGTACCAGTACCTTGCCTCTGGGGGGAAATACCGGTGCTAAAAACTACTTCGGCACCAATTTTGAGTCAAAAAGAATGAAAACCAGTGCTGGTTCCCAATTTCAGTACCATTTTACGGAAATCGTTGCCCAGAACCGGTGCTGGAACTGGGATATAGCACAGGTAGATGATGGAAACAGCAGGAAGAACCGATGCTGGCAATGTATCTATGTGCGTAATAGTTTTTTTCCATGTAAAAAATTGGAGGGAAAGACATAGTAGCGATAGAAATCCAAAAAAACCGGTGCCTGTCATAAAAAATTAGCACCGGAATAACATAATCCGGTGCTAGGTCGTTGGGTCCCACACTAATAGTCGATGGTTTATTATGAATTCCAGCACAAGTAGCACAAATATTACCTCATCGGTGCTGGGATTAGGTCTTTGATGCCAAAATTTTGGGGGGAAATTTCCTAGCACCGGTTTGTTGGCATAAAATCACTGCTAGAAGAGCACTTAATGCTCACCTACCACTATTCATTGGTGGGTGAAAAGTTGAATTTTGGGGAGAGAATGTCATTTTTGGTGTTTCTTGGAGGGTTTTGACATTGAATGCTCAAGTAAAGATGAAGATCCACAAATGTTAGTTTTTAAATTGTTTGGCATGTTATTAATGATGGAATATGTTATTAAATAATGGAATATGTCATAATGTTTTGTATGCATATATTTTGTGTGTTTGATCATGTTCATGATCCTTGTATTCATGGAAGAAATGTGATTGTTTTATAGATTTCTTTATGTCATTAATACCATGGTTAGGAATGCGAAATTGTTGTGTAAGTTTTGAATGTTGTTATGTGAGTTGTACGTATGGTTTCTAGAATTGATTTTGAATATTTAAAATATTTCCTAGCCATGGTGACTGTGTGGAACATTAATTGTGGTACATACGTTAATTTTTAGAGAATTAACGTGCACTTGAGTGGCTTAAGTGTGTATTGCAATGTTAGTTGGTTGAGAAAAGAGTATGTTGATTTTGTGGAGTAGTTTTCAGAGCATGCATTTGATTGTGAGAAGCGAGTGTTATGTCCTTGTCGTGATTGCAAGAATCGTAACTGTAGTGGTGACAGAGACATCATTATTGAAACTTCACTTGGTTAGGAAAGGGTTTGAAAAAGATTATTTGGTTTCGATGTTTCACGGTGAGAAGCAACCCTCGGAGGTGGTTGTTGGTAGTGGAGGAGAGTGTTTTGGAGACTTAAATTTGGATGACATGTGTGAGGAGGTTGTCAATAAATTTAGGGGGAGACCTGAGGTTTTTTTCAAATTTCTTAGGTGAGAATGACATATCGTTGTATCCCGGTTGCAATAAGAAGGATACTATGATGTCATGTTTGATGGAATTGTTTAATATGAAAGGTGTTGGTAAATATGAACAAGTTACTAAAGTTCTTGAATGAGAAGATTTCGTCCAGTAATGGGATCCCAGACAACCTCTACGAAGCGAAGAGAATTCTTTCTCCGATGGGATTGGAGTGTGAAAAATACATGCTTGTCCCAATGATTGTGTTTTGTATAGAGGTGAATGGGAGAAGGAGGTGGCATGTCCGTATGACATGTGTTGACAAGAAAGGGAAAAATATGGTTTTTGACGGAGATGTTGTGGTAAAGTTAAAGAAAAGGGTTCTGGCGAAATGCATGTGGTATCTTCCCATTATATAGAGGTTGAAAAGGTTGTTCAAGAATGCCAATGATTCAAAGAACATGACGTGGTACATGCGAAGGGGTTGTCCTTAAGATGATGTGATTCATCATCCAGCTAATGCTTATCAGTGGAATAGATTTAATTAAAGGTTTCCGGAATTCGCCAAAGAACTTTAGAATGGCTTTGTGTACTGACGGAATGAACCAGTTCAAAAACATGTCATCTACACACTCATCATGGTCGGTGATGCTGGCCATATACAACCTTCCACCATATCTATGTATGAAGAGGAAATATGTGTTGATGCCTTTGTTTATTTCAGGCATGAAACATCCCAGAAATGACATTGGTAAGTATCTGGCACCTCTGATAGAAGATTTGAAGGTTCTATGGTCTGAGGGTGTTGATGTGTTTGATGGTTTCAAGGGATAGATGTTCAATTTGAAGGAAATGTTGTTTTGTACCATAAATGATTTCCCAGAATACGGAAACCTTTCGGGTTATGTGGTGAAGGGGCACAAGGCATTTCCCGTGTGTGAAGGGTCCACAGATTACCAACAGCTAAATAATGGTCGCAAGACAGTGTATTTGGGTCATCGGACATTCCTCTCGATGAAGCATAAATTGTGTGAGGACGCATTTCAGTTTGTTGGCGGGAAAGTGGTCCGGAAGGCACCAACACCATTGAAGGGGGTTGTCATCCACAACAAGGTTAAGAAATTGAATGTTGTTATTAGGAATAAGATGATGAACGTGGGTGCAGCTGTTGAAAGTCCTTGGAAGAAGAGGTCTGTTTTCTTTGATCCACAACAAAATCACTTGATTCACTTGCTCACATCTCCACGGGTCTTCAAAATCACTCCTAAGATCCATGAATTAACGTTAGGCAATTATGTGGTTGTACCCGATTAGAAAGGATCATTAAATTTACTAATATTTTAACAAAACCGAAAATTTCATATATACTAAAAATACCATTTTTTAGGGTTTGTATAGAAAGAAAAATAATTAACCATTGAAGTTTAAGCACAATTGTATCTAACCTAAAATGTAACCACTCTAATACCTTAATTAATCAATAAATCTAGAAATCTAACCTATATGAGTCAAATCCAATGCACCATTTCATAATCCAACACCATTTAGGCACCAAAGTCATAATATAATACACAAATTGTGTTTAATAACAAACTTTACCTAAAATAAAACTCATGAAATAACACAATGTGAACCCCAACTAACATCATGACACTAAAATTTTGATTTTGATCATTCTAGTTCAAAAATATCAACCCTAGCCAATTATTGAAGCGAGGATTTGCCTAGTTGATCAATCAAAGGGTATGAAATACTTTTCATAACTTCTAACTACACGTCGAACAAATCCCTTGTAAAAAACAATAACTTATATGAGAATTTGGAGTAGAAAAATTGAAAGAAAGGCATACCTCCAATTTTCAACAAATGAAATCATGAAATGGCAATGGAAGATATTGTAGTGTAGGGTTTGGGAGGTTCTTTGGAGAGGGTTATGGTGGGAATGTCACGCTTTTTTCTAATGGGTATTAAATGCCTATTTGAAAGCCTTTAAGGGTTTTTTCACTATGCGATGGGCATCTGAGTTAAGAAACATCTATGAATACATTTCCTAAACTCGGAAAGTACTCGTCTCTATAGTGCAATAGGCTAGACCTATTTACAAATTCGGAAACTCTTTTCCCCATCTAAAAAAATAGGTTATAACGGACTAGTCATTCAAATCCCCAAATCAAAACCCTAGATTGGTGACCACAAAAACCCCCAGTTCAAAAATTCTTGTTATTGTCACTCCACATCTATTCGCAATGAATCGTAAGAGCACGGGCACAAAATCAAAAGCAAGCGATCGGAACCCCAACCCGGTCACAGAGACTGAAAATCCCCCAAAATTATTCAACGACACATCGAGCAAAGGTATGTCACTTTTTCGAAGAGGGGAGTTATAAATTCAAAGGCCATATTAGCATCGTCCATATGAGAATTAATTTTAGAGTATTTGATCGCACATTTCAGAACCAACCATTTAGAGAAATCGTTTTGTATGGATGAACCCATTCATGTCGATGAAGTAATACAATTTTATGTGAATTTGGATCAAAGTAGGAATGATCGTGATTTGACTAGGGTTAATGGGAAATATATATTTGTCACTACTTATACAGTTAACGCAGCTCCAGGGTCCCCCTACACCAGCTTCAAAAAATTAAGGCTCGATAACCCCAATGGTTCCCTAGAAATTTATCACACGCATGTTTAGCTGGGCGTGAGTGAGACTACCCCCTTTATCCAATCGTGATGGGTAGAAAATATTTTAGGAGGGCGGGTAGTGATGCTGGAAAGGCAGAGAGCTATGACATTGGCGTGTTGACCGTAGAGCAATGCCTTGTGTATGAGTGGATATGTCTTAATGTTTTTCCCATTGGTTGCCACATTTTCGAGTAAATCATTGCCAACCTGATGCTTTTTTGCTATGTCATGGAGGGGGTTAAGATAAAGCCCCGGGTATGCCATCATCTCATTCATGCTAAAGGCCGCTCAAACGAAGAAGAAAGATCTTCCCTATAGCTGTTTGATAACCTTAATACTGAAGAAGACGGGTGTGATTCCTAAGGATGAGGCTCTTACCATGGAATACTGCGACAAGAGGTGGTTCCAACTTAAGCAGCTTAGTCTTGGCTTTGACGACAACTGGGAGTTCTGCCCAATACCCAGTGAAAGAGCTAAAATTGCCAAGAGAGCTTGTAAAGCCGATGCAAAAATAGAAGAGGGATCCAGCTCCCGTACGTGATAAGTTTTTTTACTTATTGTTGTCATGTAAGTTCAAAATGTATATATCCAATTTTTTAACCAACTAATTTTGTATATTATTTATTTACAGATACCAGCAGCGGCTGGAAAGCTAGGGTGACCAAGTATTTTGACTGTATGAGTGTAGACATAACCGAGAGGCGGGACATGTTGACCCATGTCCATTCCCAGCACGTCGCGTTCCTGGAATCCCAAGGCCTCCATCTGCAATTGAGCGATGATGATGAGCCTCCAAACTCTGAGTCGGTATTCTCGGAGAGTAAAGATGAAGAAGATGATGATGGTGATCATAGCGGTGATCATGCTAGGGATGATGGAAATGGGGTCAAGCCATTGAAGAAAACATCTAGGCCGAAGATGAGGGGGGACTCTATCAATGATGACATGGTTGGGTAGAAGATATTGGAAGAATGTTGAGTTTTTTGAAGATTTTTAGAATGTTGAGTATTTAGAACAATTTGAAGAATGTTGAGTTATTTATTATTCAGATTTTATGGTTTGGATGTTTAACAATTTGGATTTTAAGATTTGGAATTTTGAGGTTTGGATTTAAGATGAATTGACAATGTTGTCTTTTTTCATTGCCAATGTTGTCTTTTTTAAGGCTTTAAAGTTGAGAAAATGTAATTTGTGCTCGAAACATTAGCCTCTAACTTCAAAAGGTTTGTTTAGAACATATAGTCTTGCCTTCACATTTTTTGGCCAGACATATTAACGAGCTCGAAAATGAATTTGTTTCAATTGGACATGTATGTCCGATGACATTTCTGAGCTCGGAAAATGAATTTCCGAGTTCATGTCTCTTTTCCGGATTACTTCTGGAAAATTTAAAGCGTCTCTTTTTTCAAATAATATTAATTTTAGAACTCTAAAATCATTCGTCTCTTTAATGTAAAGAGACAAAATATTATTTTCGAACTCGGAAAATTTTAGAGTATATAAAAAACAGGCAATTGATTCAAATTTCTGTAATTATCCCAAAATCCATAAACCCTAGCCTTCTTATGAACTCGCAAAGAACCCTCGTTCCCCCACTTCTTGCTAAACCAACCTAAATTTTGTCATGGCTAGGGGAGGTTCAAGTCATGGAAACACAAGATCCAGTTCAATCAGCCACAATGCCGATTTCAATGACAAAAGGTTTGTTTTTCAATTTGCTCAAAATAAATATGAGGCTTTACGTGAGAAGGGAAAGTTATTAGATACATATATTGTTGACTTTAATGAGTACCTATCTATAGGGTTAGTCGATCCTCTTAAACCATTTAGTGAACAACATGCAGAATATTTGCTTTCTTGTGATGAAAAAGCATATTTTGATGTGACTTGCCAATTTTATGCACTAATATGTGGGAATTAGGTAATGGAAATTATAGTACTAGGGTTGGCGGAATTGACATCCCGATTAGCCAATGGAGTATTAACAAACTATTAAACTATCCATACACACACCCCCAATTTGTTTTCCCGGAGGATCTCGATGGTCTGTTAGATGATTTCTACCATCAAGAGAAGTGGCCGCTAGATGTTGATTATCCTTACATTGATCTGGTCGAGTGTAGTGAGAGGTACTTCCACCGGGATAAATTGGATTTAGGCAAACCTGAGAGCTTTGTTCTAACCTTTGACTGAGCCTAATTTCACAACCCTCATGTTATTCTATTTGATAATTAAGGGTAGAAAAATCAATCCTGAAGTGGCTATATTTAGGCATATGTTGCATTTTGCAACGTCGAAGAAGGTGTTGACTCGCCTACCATATGGGAGTCTAATCACTCGTATTTTGAAGAATGTTGAGGGGTTGGTTTTAAAAGGGAAGGAAAAGGGGGGCCAAAGTATTTGGACAAGATTTACCTCGTGAACAAGGGATGAGTGCTGCGAGATCATAAGTAGTATGTTAAAACCACTAAAGCTCCCGAGTCGAGCAAGAGGCCACAAATTGAGGAAGGTAAGTTGGAAATTATTTTACATCAATTTAGTTCGCTTCTTTGTTTGTGTTTTCTTTATTGTTTAAATAATTCATATTTTGATCACTTCACTTTTTAGGCAATGAAAAATCATACTTAAAAGGCTTCAAGGATTTCTACAAATGGATGCGCAAGGAATTTTGCGCCATGAAGACTAAGATTAGGTTCTTTGAAAAATCTCACTGAGCGCCACCTCGCATCAACCTCCCAACAACAAGTGGACCAACCAACTTCAACTGCCGATATTAAAGCAGTTGAAGAATGAGCTTTTGAAACTTTTTCATGATATTGTTATTGGAAATGAATATTGGATGTTGAATTTAGGTTCCATTTGATAACTATTAGATGGCAAATTGATGACTATTAGATGACTATTTGATATGAATGTTGAATTCAAGTTCTATTCAAGTGTTTGGATAACTATTGGATTGGATGTTGAATTTAAGTTCCATTTCATGACTATTAGATGACAATTTCTCCCAAGTCGCAAAGGTTTTACATATGAATGAAGACATGAACTACAACATATTCCAAAATAAAAAAACTGGACACGAAAAATTAACGAATTCGCAAACTGCATCTGCTCTTTGAGCCATGGAAACCACAGTTCGGAAAACATTCGCTCCTACTTTACGAATTCAAAAGGTATCGCTTTTAAAGGTGGTTTTACATAACTGCCTTTAATTAGGGTCAATTAAAGGCGATTATTCCTTGAACCGCCTTTAATTAACCTTAATCAAAGGCTGTTATTGAAATACCGCCTTCAATTAACCAAAAACCGCCTTAAATAAAAAATAGAAGACACAAAGTATTGTTTCAAAGATCGAAAATGTCAATTAAAGGTGATTTTTGGAGAACCGCCTTCAACTGCTGCCTTTATTGGAAGGCTCTCTACTAGTGAGCAAGTACAATGCCGCAAAGATTTTGTGCATTTTTGCCTCTTTTTGACAAAAATGCACAAAATATAGGTTTTTGACTTAGATGTGATTTGGGGGTGAATCTTGGTGATTGTGGATGTGGGTTTATGGAATTCATGTGGGAAAATTATGTAGGAATATTTTTGGTTAAGACTTGGAACTTCATAGTGAGGTGGGTTGTCTTGTGTTGATAGAAAGTGAGGTTGAATGTAGTTAGTGGAGAGAGAAGAAGAAGGGAAAGGGGAGAAAATTACATCTGCAGTTCCATCTGTTATGGTATGGTCTGTGCCAGTTTACACAAACCAATCAGGGAAGAGAGAACTACAATGTTATGTGGCACATATCAATTGGACTAGGACATTGCTAAGTTGGCTCTTGAGACAGAGACGTGTAAGTTGTCACGGTCTGTGCCCTATGAGCATCTTCGACTGGATTTTATTGAGCATGGTCTGTGCTAAGCCATATTCATTAGGCACGATTTGTGCCCCATGATCTGGGCCTAGGCTTTTCAGCCCACTCCTTCTCTTCCTTAGTCCACTCTTTAATCCACAATAACCGAAAACACAAAACCCAGCATAGTATTGTTCTACTCTCAAAATCCAAAAAACAAAATTCCTTCTAAAACACACATAAAGCTACATCAAAATGAACTACTAACAAAAAATCAAGGAAAAGGAAAAAGATACTATCTTTATTGTCGTCCCTTATTTTTTTATTCATTCGATGATCACATCAAACCTAACATTGGATCTTCAGAGTCACTGATCCGCACTCCGTGGGGTTGCTAATAACAGACCAGTCCTTTTTCACGGGAGAGCGGTCACTAACCAGGGAAATCAAAGATAAGAATTTATATTATTGCTCCCTACTCACAGCCAACTACCAAAGAGTAGCTAGTGGCAAGTCTAGGGTTGTCCATGGAGATGCTAGGATTCAAAGGATAACTACGCAAGACTCACAATGGGCATCACTCCAATTGTGTGTCCGGAATAGCTAGTGTCAAGAACATGGTTTGGGGGGTTGTCTATAAACTATTAAACATGCAAGGTAAGAGAAGACTTGGGGATCTTTGTGTAACATGACCGGTATATGATTTTGTTCCTAGATTCTATCAAATACAAGATGTATAAACATATCCCAATATCTATGTCACATAGTGTGGTTGATAGTCAACATTTCCCAATTTCTGTCACACAAAGGTGCCCACATCTATTCTATCAACATCACCTCCGTAATTAGGAAAGTGCGTCAAACAATCCAACTGTTACGCGCTCCTCTTTCCCAAAAGAATTATATCCTGGGGCTCCAATATGAACGCTTCTCCCTAGGTCGATAAAGGTAAAGGAATTGGAAACTCATGATAACTCTAGGATTGAAATGACAATGGTCGCTACACTACAACCCTAGTTGCTACAAACAATCGTGCTTTATCTATCGGGATTCATTACCTAGTCAAAATTAGGCATACACTCGTGTGGATTCGGTGCTCACGGCCTATGTACATACACTTACATAGCCGGGACTCGCAATCACACATATCCTAACTGGACACTCCCAAGGGAAAAAAGCCTAGAACCATACATGAAACATATAACTGTTGTGTATCATAGGATGTTTAACATGCATTTCACAAGAACGTAAGGGTTAAATCAAGTATGATAATCATAAACATAAAAGGTTAAGGAGACCCAGAATCTCACAATATCTCTACCAAGTCATGAATACAAATTAGATCCCCAAGCAAATAAACTACTCTCTAAGCATTGAACCCAATTTTATCATTGGATTCAATGCCCTAGGACAAAACTAGGAAAGATTAAATGGTGAGAGAAGGGTTATTCCCTTTCTCTCTCTACCTACTATTAGAAACTAGGAGAATAGAAATTACAACTAATGAATATTCTCTCTCTAACTCAAAACCCTAGTAGACATAGACTCTTTATATTGTAGGTAGGAAATGGGACTTTAAAAAGCCCAAAGCTAGAGAAACCCTAGGTCGATGCGGTGGCACAAGCCATGCAATAGCATACATCCCGTGTGGCACGACTCGTGCAAAAGTGCATAGGCTGCCTACAAGATGGGATCTCTCGGCTAATTCAGCGTCGCGGTCGTGCAAATCCTCGTGGTCATTGGCTAGAAGGGTATTTTGGTCGTCTGAGCGGCGTGGCCCGTGTAGATCTATATGGGTCGTGGACTTGAGTTCGGTTTCTCACCTTCTGATGGTACGATCACGCAATACATCGCGGGGCGGGGGCTGGGTCTTCAATATTTTATCTTTGAATTGCATGGGCCGTGCAAAAGCATACATCCCAAATTGTTACTTAGCTGCACAGTCCTGCTGAGTGGCATGAATCGTGCAAAAAAGACACGACCCGTGTTGGTACTAAGCCACACCACCATATTAGTTGGTACGAACAGTGTATAAGAGCATGGATGTTCCAGTCTTCAAAGTTATCCGGGCTTCAACTCTTTTCTCTTTGGCGCATTTCCATCTACTACCAGGATTTAAAACGTGGCCTTCAGTCTACTACCATCCTTGCGAATGACCTTCAAATATATACTATCATTCTTGTGAATGGCCTTCTACTTTGAAATGCTTACGAGCGATCTACAATGAAGCTCACAAAGTAGGATATAGATACTCGTAAGGACATAGTATCCATTATTTCTAAATAAATCTACAAAATGAGGGATTTAGGCAAGAAACCCAATAAAGACTATCTAAACCCCTTGAGATGTAAACCCAACTAAACATTGAATCAACCTTACAAAAGATAATAGTAAGTGTGTTAAATGCATTGGTAACACGTGCTTCTAGGTGCACATCAGTCACCATCCGCGACTCCACTCATAATAACATATTTGAGGGTAGGTCTCCACGTATATTCATCCTTACCATTCACCTTAAGATCCTTGAAACACCTATGTTCATCTCTTATCATTGTTGAAAGCTTTGGAGTTTTCTTGGGTATGGGAGGAGGTGAAGGAGGTTTCAACTCTTTTCCATTCTTCTTGACCCACTGCATGTTAGGGTCCACAATAATAGTACAAGAATCATCCCTGGACATTGAATCACTAACATCATGCCTGAAATCCAAATTACAACAACATTTCTCACCAACAAACTTAAGAACATGCAATGTTTCAATAAGCTCATTAGGCTTAACAAGTTCACTAGCTATGCACAAATCATCCACATCATAACATAAATTTATGCCACTGCAAGAGAAAGAAGAATTAAATACATGCTTAGACTTATAAATTGCAAAACTTACTTGGTCATCGTCGTCCTCTAGTGTAAGTGTTTCATTGTGGACATCTATTTTTGTTCTTGATGTCTTGAGAAATGGTCTCCTGGCACAGCGTACAAACGATGCTTCAGATCGATCTAGGGATTCAAAAAAATCTCTAAAGACCTATTTTTTAATATGATGAATTAAATCAAATCGACTCAAGGGAAGAGAAGAATATCTCAATTTTTTTATTTATCAAATCTATCGTACAAAGCTACAGAATAGAGCTATAAATAGAAATCTCAATCGTAATCACAATTGAAATAGGAAGAGTAATCCTAGAATAACTAAAATAGACCTAAAAGCTAACTAGAATAAGGTAACTAAAGATAAGGAAAAACCCTAGCTTATAGGAACCCAAAAACGCCGCTAAACCCTAACCCTATGATGTCGTTGCATCGGGACTCCCTGGGTGAGAAGGATTTGTCCTCAAATAGGAAAGAGAATTAGTAGGCAGATAACGAGACAGTTACTTGACATTGAACACGTCAGATTTATTGATATTCGAAGGAAGGTGGGAACGATAGGCATTGTCGATGTTAATGTGTTCACGAACTTCAATAGGGCCAATATTCTCGAATCGAAGGTTGTTATAAACATGAGAAGGCATAAAATCACGAGTAAAGACAGCTTAAACAAGATCTCTAACTTCAAAAACAAGACAGAGATGATGAGCATCAGCTACATGTTTATACTTCGCCATGGAAGACTCAAAATTAGCTTTAGCGTGTGCGTGTGTGTGTCTCCAAAATAGTATCCTCAAATTCCTCAGCCCCACCATGCAAACCAAGCGATCTGGTAGAGAAGAAAGGCTAGGTGATCCTCGAGGAACAATGCCATAATTAACTTGAAATGGGCAAAAACCAGTGTTGTGGTTCACAGCATGATTCTGGGTAAACTCCGCTTGTGGAAGCTTAGAATCCCATAACTTAATAGAATAACCAACCAAACAACGCAATATATTACCCAAAGAATGATTAGTAACCTCATTTTTTCGTGGCTTGAGGGTGATATGCTGAAATCATATCAAAAATCGTATCAAGGAGTTTCCACAAAGGATGTCAAAAATGTCCAAGGAAACGTGAATCACGGTTTGAAACGATGGACAATGGCAAACCATGCAAGTACTTGGTCGATTTGCTCCAGGAGGGTCAGTTGGGACTATGGTTGTTTCGGGCATAGCGGGAATTGGTTCAGGTCAACTGGAATAGTATTGGGCGTGGAAGGATTTCATGATTGTCTCGACGAACTCCACAGTGAGAGATTGACCTTGGTTTAAGCTTCGACCGTCAACACTTGCCAATGGGCTTCAGCGACCGTGAGTGGATGGAAAAGATTCAACATGTGCTGAAATTGTTGGCATAAACCACCAATGAATCGGGCCACGACTTGGCTTTCTAAATCCTAGAGGTCAATACATGTGAGGAGTAAAAATAAAAGCAGTGGTATATTCTTCTATGGAATGGTTTCCTTGTAATAAGTTCTGCAAACATTGGAATATGATACAGTCGTAGTTGAATGGTAGAAAGTTTTTACGTAGATGCTTCTCCAACTTTTCCCCATACATGATTTTAGGATTTCCTAAGTGAACATGTGAAACCTTGGTTTTGTTCCACCAAACTGCAGCTCTATTGCGAACACACGTCGTAATGATGGGGACACAATGCTCCAATCGAACGTGTTTGAATTCTAGGATCTCTTCGACCGTTACTATCCAATCGAGCAACTCCTCGGCGATCGGACGACCATGGAACTTGAGGATTTCGAACCTGAAAACATGTTCCCAATGCCAATCATCCTCCCATTGCACAATAGGGCTTGTGCCACCTCCGTCGAAGGGGTTATCACCCTCATCGGAGTGATTGTGCTGCTCATCCTGATGTTCCGGAGGTGGTGGTGAAGCTTGCGGCATTGTCAATGCTTACATTGTTGCGGGAAGTAGTTGAACATGGTCTTGGATGTGAACGAGGGTTTTTCGTGTGATTTCCGCTTTAGAATGTGGTGGATCACGTTGAGGTCTTTCCATGGTGAGACAAGTTTTGCTCTGATACCAATCTGGTGCAGTGCACGAATGATGCTTCAACTCAATCTAGGGATTCAAATGAATCTCTAGAGCCTTCTTCTTTATACGAAGAATTAAATCAAATCGACTCAACCGAAGAGAAGAATATCTAATTTTTCTTATTCATCAAATCTGTCATTCAAAGCTGAAGAATATAACTATAAATAGAACGCTCAATCCTAATCACAATCAAAATGGGAATAATAATACTAACCAAACTAAAGTTATCCAAGTGAAAACCAACTAGAATAAGGAGACTACAAATAATGAAAAAACCCTAGATTATAGGAACCCAAAATGCCGCTAAACCCTAACCCTAAAATGCCGTTACATCATCTCCCTAATAGAATTAGAAGCGCAACTCTATCGTGCATCATATCAAGAATAACAAAGTCTGCGGGAAACACCAACATTTTTACCCTAATTAAAACATCCTTAACCACTCCCTTAGAACTAGTTTGATAGTGATCGGTTAGTTGTATTACTACCCTATTTTCTTGGAGTTCACCTAGGTTAGCATTTTTATATAGGGAAAATGCTATAAAATTAATGGAAACCCTTAAGTCAATGACATTTTTTTTCATGAATTTGAAACCTATGTCAATAGGGATAGAAAACATTCCGGGGTCACCACATTTTTTTAGGTAGATTTTTATGACGCAAAGTGGATATACTCCCGCTATCTTAACTTTCCCTACCTTCTTAATAGGCTTAGTTCTCTTCTTATTACAAAAATATTTCAAAAACTTTGCATAGTTAGGAATTTGTTCAAATAGCGTCGATCAAAGGGATACTAACCTCACACCTTTTGAACACCTCATGAATGTCTGTCCACTTCAATCTTCTCTTTTGCCCTCAAGGCCAATGAAAATAGTGGTAGAAGGGTAAATTTCACGAGATTTTTAGTGGCGGATACCCGTGGAGAGTAGGTGTATTCGGCTCCTTGTTCACGGTAACCACATCATTGGTACCTTTCTCAACTTGGACTTCTTCTTCGCATTCTTCCTTAGTGCTCTCAATCAATGGATACTCCTCTTTCTCAACTAGTTCTTCGGATTCCTTCACCTCATTTCTGCTTTGCAACGTGATAATGCTCACATTTTTCCTTGGATTGATCTCGGGTTGAGAGGGAAGTTTCCTACAATCTCTTAATGCTTCCAATTGACTCACAGAGGTGGCAAGCTGGTCAACTTGAACTTATAGATTCTCGATGCTAGAAAAGGCCCTTGTTCTCAAATCCTCCAAGTCTCTCCCTGTACGCTCCGAAAATATCTCATTACTCTTAGTGACTTGAGCAATGGCATCCATAAACACCTCTCTCTCCAACTTGAAGTTTCCTCCTTGGGTGTTAAAAGTGTCCTCGCCTCTAGGATAAGGTTGTGTAGGTCCCTGTCTATAGTTTTGGCCACTCCTAAAGTTAGGATGGTCACATGATCATCTCTCAATCGGAAATTAGGGTGATCCTGGCAACATGGATTGAAACTATTTGCATAGGGGTCTTCGTTTCTTTCCACACCTTGGCCCTAGGTTCGTGGTACGGGTTTGTACCATAAACAAGGGCGCCAAGACAATACTATGCCATTAGACAAAGTTACTAGCAAAAAACTGTGAGAATAACCAACAAAATAACCACAATAAATCAAACACAAAAACACCTAAATAAACAAACTCTACTCTACAACCTAACTGCACTAGCTGTCCAATAAATGGGGCCAAAATTTGTCATGCACCCCAAGCATTATTACAAAACTTGGGATGCGACAGTCAAAGATAAAATTTGCATCAAATAAAAGTATGAGATAGAAATAGTAATAAAGGCATTGGGGACATTTGCATCACATGTTAAACGATTAGATTTGATCATCGACTCCTATTCTCATATAAGATATATTATCTACCTAATGATTTATCACACGATGCGGTGATATTAAATCCCCAGGACTCCCGGTCTGTCACACCTCGGTTCTGGCCCCTTCTCAAACTCTCACATCCTCCGGATATAGCTAGAGATGCACTTTCACTACCACCTCTAACCCTCACTCTCAGGGTTAATAAACCTGTGGACACACGCAGTGAATTAAACCCGGGAATAGCAAGGATCATCAGTATATACAACGTGAATACCCATCATAAACCCATATTATGCCACTTAGAACACTATTACCCCATGCTAACTCTAGGGGCATTCCCTCATAGTTTCTACAAACACGAGACATGACCTTCAGGTTTTATCCTATGACCCAATCGAGTCAATAACATTACCTGACCCATTCACCGAGTAACCCCGCTTATCTTCCGTATTTTAACCCAACACCATATAATCTAATCCAAGGTACATGTGTCAACTTTCCATTCAACTAAACTATATAAAGACAAAATACTCCCCGGTTCATTCTTAAACCTAGCACTAAATCATGCAAAGATATCAACTAAGTGTACATCCCGATCTCAATCTTAGCACAATTATAAGCATAAGCATAAAGTTCAAATTAAGCATGATAATAAGGGTAATAAATAAAAAGGAATCTAAGAGTCTCACAAATCAGATGTTAATAAATTCTTACAAATGCTCTCAAGTCATACTTTAAGCTAACCTAATAAAACACATGACATAAATGGGTTTGGAAGCCATAAATGCAATGAAATGAATGAAGGCGGAGAGGAAATATGTTTGGAAAATTTTGAGATCAGCCTCCCTGTTTTGGACCAAAGGATAAAGCAACTTTATATAGTGGGAGGAGAGAAAAGGTTAAAACCGTTGGTCAAAGTCATAGTCAACATGGCGGCACAGTCCGTGCCGGACCATGGGAACGGACCGAGTAAAATTATACAATCTATTTTTTGTGTCTTGTTTTTTGGGCATTGAGCGGGAACGAACCGTGTATTATTACATGGTGGCTATCTGGGATATCTTCCTGGAGCTTCTAATCAGGCACGGACCATGTATATTTACACAGTACGTTCACTGGACCTCTGTTTTTGTGTACGTTCTTCCGGCACGGTCCGTACACCCATGAACTTTTCTGATTTTCCTTGAAAACTTGCTCTTTTTCTTGGCTTCTTCTTCTCGTAACTTCTTCTGTCTTCTACCTTTGTGTTCAATGGCTTTTATTTTGCTACCAACCTTGCGATTGACCTTCTATCTACTACCATTCTTGCGAATGGTCTTCTCCTATGACGATCTTCATCTAAGCTCACAAAAATACATAGACCACTCATGGAAGAAAAATCTAATTAGCTTACAAATGTCTTACAAATTAGAGAAATTAATGCAAATAACCAAACAAAATGGTTTTAACCCTCTATCATGCAAAACACCTACTCTCCCCGTCCCACTCTAAATTGCTTATTTATTTTTTTTTGAGTCAAATTTTGTACACTTTAAACCTGTTTATACACACACACATATATGTATAATAAAAATATCATGTGAGATATTATTAAATTTATCTTAACATCTATTTTCTACATATCAATTTTTATGCGACAATATTATAAGTAACTATAGATATTTACGGTTAAACATGTTCATTGAAAAACGTGAAAAAAAAGTAAGTATGCAGTTTAAAATGGAACGGAGTGAGCATAAAACATGCATTTACCATCTCATCAGCCATTTCTCCGATGGTGGTGGTGTTAGACGATTTCTTTTCTCTTCACCACCGGTATCCGTCGCTCTTCCGGCGTGTTACCCTGCTTATAATTATTCATATAATTGAAACTTAAGCAGATTCACTTTTGGTGATGGTAATGATTACTAATTTGGCCAATTCGAATTAGAACTGAATCGGATTCATGTTTGGATATATTTATGATTACTCATTTGACATAGATTCTCCTGTGATGCAGATATTTACATGTTTATGAATAAGAGATGATATTCTGTGAGGCATGCTAAACTCTAGGCAGAGACTGGGAGGTCGTCGCCGTACCTCTCAAAGATACTATTTTTAAGCCCAATATGCTCACTAAATACAACTAAGTAGATAGTTTGGCAAGTCGGGGTCGTCCACAGAGAAGAGGGATATTTCTAAGCACTTAAGCATGCAATGGCGA
>JAULKM010106400.1:0-24216 GCA_032355605.1 Rubia tinctorum | reverse complement strand
CATTGTAAATAGAGGCATAACGAAATACATATATCAGCATTAAGGTTAGATCCAAATTTATGGACAGGACCACAGCCACAAGTCGTAGACACCGTTTAATGATTTTCCAAGCCGCGAATATCACTTATTGAGAACTCGGTAAATAGCTCTAAATGCTTGAGATTGTGAAAGATAAAGCTTTCTGCTAAAAATTTGTGTGTAGGCTGAAAAGCTACAGAGCCAAAGAAGAAGGAAGGAGCAGTCAAATGTCAGTATAACAATATTTAGTGATGCTGCTATATAAATTAAAAAAAAAAGATTAAGACCTTGCTCTTTCCTTTAAAGATTTTAGAACAAATGCAACATAAATACTTGTAGAGTAAGAATTGCTAACAATTCAACATCCAGATGCCAGATGAATCACACTCTAAAAATAGAGGGCGTGGTGTCATGAAGAAATCTTTTCAGCAAACTATAAATTTGGTTAATTAACAGGAATTTTAGTACATACATGAATATCCATTCAAAATAAATTTGGTTATAACACTCAAACTGAGTAATTTCACTATGCCTGGAGCACATGAAGAGTGAAGTATCCAAATGTATTCTCTTGTTATCCTCCTCTTTTACCTAATAGACGGAGATGCTAAAAGGGGAGTACTTCTAGCAAAATAAGCTCCTAGAACTAAAGTACAAGAAATTGACAAAACCAAAAAAAATCCCAGCTCAATTTAACTCTAAAAACAATATTATTCAGTACCTTCTTACCTCCAAGAGCCTGGATCACCACCTTATTAAAAGGGATTATAACTTGACCGAGTTCAGCTCAAACATCTGCTAATATTTCCAATTTTTTACCCTTCCCGAAGCAAGAAGGTGGCAGATGCTTACAATCTCTAAAGAATAAATGTGAACAATTGCAACATAATAAAACTGAAAGATCGTACCCAACTAACTGTATGGATTACATTACGTCCTTGCTGAATATACAATTACCAATGTAGCAGCCACATACGAATTTGACTTGAAACCTTGCTGAACTATACGAATATGGATTTCTTGACAATGATCAAGGTCATCAGGAGCACAAAATGAACACACCAAAGTATTATACATCACATAGTTTTGTGCAACCCTGTCTCTGTATATTTCCCGAACCAAAACCATAACTTCAACAGAGGGCTTACTTCGAACTGACAAGCAATTATACAGAGTAAAGGTGGCCATCCAAGTGTACACAACAGAATAACATATCTGAGAGGGATCTAGAAAGTCTCCAGTAAATCAGCAAATTGTTATCACTCATTGTGATAGGCAAAAGGAAAAGGCGAAAAACCCGGATACTTGCAGCTAGGTGATGTCAATGTTCAGTAAGTGTTGCAAACAAGGATTCAGCATGACCACTTGTGGCACCATCCACACCACTGATTAAAAACTCGTGGCCCTCTCCATCATTGGCTTTTGTCTGCAAAATAAACATATATATAAAACTGAAATTCAAATAACAAAAACTACCTACGTTACAGGAATGAAAACAGAAAATATCTTAGCATTTCAAAAGCAACCAGAGTTTCTCTTTCATGCAGTGGCATCTTTACAGAATAACAGGCATTCAAATACTTGTAACAATAAACATTATCTGAAATAGATGATGTTTTCCATGTTTATGTGGTCTAGAAACGTAAAATTCTACAAATCATAGCAGGTGAACTTAGGTCATAGCAGAATGTACATGAACTGATATTATAAAAGATCAATCATCTTCGAGAATCAGAAAATTCATTGCTAACTTTGTCTCTTAAGCCAGCAACTGAGATCACTTCTTCAATGACTATGAACACCATGCAACAGTTTTTAAGGCTAAAAGAAGCCAAGTGATGGTAAGACACCCTGATACCATTAGATATAAACGTACATGGCGTAATGAAAAAATTCACAATTTTCATGGCTAAGGAGGTGTGTAATGAATGAGCATACCTATAGAAGTGATTGTTTGTTAATATGCTGCAAGGCATGCGTCCATCGCCTCAAACCTTCAGCTATATCAACAGTGGGTTGACCTCTTGAGCTTCTATTATCATCGAGGTCCAACTACGAACATTCTTATTCCACATCCGATCAAACACTCATTTAGATGCTTCAACACAAAATTATTTCAAATACATATCAATGAAACCAGTTCATAGGATGATACTACTCCCGAAACAAAATTTTAAACCAAAATCAAGAACTTGAGAGCCAAGGCCATCATAATTATTGACCAACAAATGAATTCATCAACAAATAAATTGACGTAATTGAGCAGCCTTAAAAACAATAAAAAAATAGAGAGAATAAACTGAGACTACTCAGTACTCACTCAGACTGGTCACCGTGTTGGCGGCGAACCCCGACGACCAACGAGGCCTGCCATGGCGATGCCTTCAAGTACAGTATTGGGATCATCCCTGTCGGAAGTCATGTAGACTTTGTGCTCCCAGAATATGTAGTTTTAGCTTTTGGAAATTGAGAGGATTGCAAAATGAATAACCAATTTCTGCTAAATGTTCTAACAAACATATTATGTGCATACCGAGAGTTCATATATGTAATAGGCATACCGAGAAGTTCATATATGTAATAGGCATACCGAGAAGTTCATATATGTAACAGGCTTTCAAGAAGGAACTAAATTACATTCAGATGTGATGTTACCTGAATAGAAATCAAATACCTTTATGAAATTTATGGAAATCGTGGGAGGTGAAGATCGACGCCCGGGCAACTGATTGGAGATCGGACTGAAGACGATGTTCTTGTGGGCCCGCCGATTGTTCCATCTTTCGCTAGGGCTGAAGCTCACACAATTACCCGACAACAACGACAAGAAAACCCCGCTCTCTCACCGATTTCTAAAAAAATCCGAAGCCCTACTCCAGGGAACTCTGCACAAATGTGGAATCGGTGGGAAGCGGATTTCAACGAAGAAGAAGAAGAGGTGCTTCTTCGTTTGCGCCGCGAGCGATGGCGGGATGTTAGAATGTGACATAAAATGTGGGTTGAAAAACAGCAGCATCAGCAGAAGGAAGTGTCCGATTGAAAACCTTGAAAGAAAATGGCGTCGTTTTCTTGAACCAGGGGGTGTTTAAATGACCTCAAATACCCCGGTTGATACAAGAAGCAAACAAACCTTATTATATGGTGCTTTGCGAAAAGAAGAGAAGAGGAAGTTTAAATGGGAGGGGAAGAATTCAGAAGAAACGGGAAAGAAATCTAAAAGCTGAATTTGCACAAAGTATTGTTTTGGACCGTCTAAACGTAATCTAAATGTAATGAAATTATTTTATAATTAGTATAATTATTGGAGTGATTTAATATTTGTTTTCATATACTACAATGAGATTTTTATGATTTTGAAAATATTTTAAATTATATCTCAAAATATAAATAATCAAAATATATTATTAAAAGTTATGGAAACGAGATTTAATATGATTGATCTAACTGTTATACGGTCTAACTGTTATACGGTCTAAGAAGAAAAGCTCTATAGAAGTAGGGATTTAGAGATATTCATCATCGATATTATCAACAATAAAATTGAATTTTGCTCTGGAAATAAAAGAGAAAGTCTCCTATTAGACCGACTAACGTTTAGACCAATCATGAAAATCCTCGATTCAATAACTTTCAGGGTTAAATTATAATTATTATTGCGATACATTTTAAAAGTTTTTCAAAGTTATAGAAATCTCGTTGTAACAAATAAAAACAAACATCAAATTACCCCATTAGTTACTTAAATTATAAAATGACTCCGTCTAACAGTTAGTAGGTCTAAAACACACCGCAATGTCAATGGTATGAGCTTCTAGGCCTTGCTGCTTCTTTTAACTATAAACTGCAGGGTGAATGATACAAGTTGCACTGCTAGCGGTGCTAAAATTTTGGTCAGACTTGTCTTAACTTGTCCTAACTTGTCCTCTCGAGTTTCTTTTTCTTACACTCTACATCATTCTTCTCAATCTGCTCAGTGTCATCGCCGGATAGCCAATCCTGGCGCGACAAACCCGTGACTTCTTCTTAGTTCGCTCTTGATCGCGTGACTCATTATTCTGGTAACAAACCGTGTTATTGTTGGTAATGGTTTTGCCCTTAACATTAGACATGTTGGTTATTCTCGAGTCTCTAGTTATCTTTTTTCAATGTATTGGTTGTCCCATAAATTACTAGAAATTTGTTATCTATACGTAAGTTGAATCGAGATATGAATGTTGTTATTTGCTTTGATGATTCTTCTTTCTCTATTACAAACAAGCTTAGATGTTATTGATAAGGGCCATCATGTTGGAGGCTTATTTTCTTTGGATTATGGTCGTGTTTCTTTAGCCGTTTTGTTGCGTCGAGTAAGTCTAAAGCATATTTTGAACTTTGGCATGGTAGATAGGGTTATATATTCCTCACAACGTCATTTCTTCCTTGAACAAGTCTGGATATTTTCCGTTAGTAGTCTGGTTCCAAAGCTGCATTTGTGTTTATCGTGTGAGATGGCGAATGGAAAATGTCTTTCCTTACTGAAAGACGTGCACCACATTTTCTTTATTTGGTTCACTGTTGTTAGTGTCCCACATCGGTTGTTGACAGGGTTACGACTCAATATATAAGATGTCACCCCCACATAGTACCGATTGATTTTATGATAGGAGCACGTGATTTTAATAACTATGATCTTTCGGGGCCAACACATGTTGCTTCTTGTGTTGGTTTCTCTTATTATGTTATATTTGTTGATGATCACTCTTGTTTCACTACAAGTCTGATTTTGTGGAAACGTATCTTCATTTCAAGCCCTTGGTTGAGAACCATTTTTCTACTTGTATTAAAAAAAATCAGAGTGACGGTGGGACAGAGGTCTTAAATTCTCACATGCAATTTATTTTTTGTGTTCAAAGACTTTCATCATCAATTTCCATATCCTTACACCGTCTAATTGTTTCTAATAACTTATCTAGTTATCTTTTTAAGGTCCAGTGATAATTAGAACATATATGTTACGTTGCCTGATTAGTTTACACAATCTGAGCATATCTTTGGTTATTCCCCTTATATTCCATGTTAGATTTTTAATATTCATTTGGAAACAAGGATTTAGCTTGAAGGGGAGTGATTCACAATAAGGGTGATAAAAGTATTACGAAGCAATTCATCTTTGTAAGTACGAGGTCCTTATTCACAATGTGGAAATAAATAGCTCAATGTGACCGCTCGTCAAGGTTCTCCCAATCCAGGATTGTTATCTCAATCTCTTACGCGTATATGCATTGTAAAATCACGTGCATCTCATGGATTATTGTGTTGGCATTTGTGAACTAGTGTTAAAGAAGAAAAATGTTCCATGTTAGAACATACTACGGAAGTTCAGTTTATGGCGACTAGAATATGGCGGCGAAATTCATTTATGGAAACTTGGAGATTTAGCAATATTGAATTCAGCCGTTTAGAAGTATAATGTTTTTATGAAAATTCCCTATAATTATGGAATGAGATATTATGGGATATTGAGATAAGAAAAATCCCTTTATTTGTGGTATTTGGATATGCTTCATAAGCAGATAAGGAATAGGAATATTATGGAGATAATTATGGAGCATTCTTATCTACATATGGACTATAAAAATAGAGGACAATAATGGCTGCAAAGTGTGTGAATTTAATTGAGAAAAATATGTACTTCAGATTTACGTTCGACCGAGAAGTTTTGCAAAGAGGCAGATTTTATATGTTCCAACATACGTGACACGTTGATCAAGTTCTGAATTGTATACCTTAATTCCTCGGGAGGAAGAGATCCAACGTCTGCGAGTTTTGAGGTCAGAGAGAGTTTGATCAAGGCGTATCGATAGCAAGGGGACCTTGCAAAATCTACACGTTGTAATTAGAAGATAAGTATAGTTGTATGGTGTACTTTGTACTATATCTCTGATTAGTGGATTTATTTTGAACTGGATCAGGCCCCGCAGACGTAGGTGGATTTCACCAAACTGCGTAACCAAGTTGTGTGTCTCGTTCGTTATTTACTTTACATACTTGGTTAGATATGGTATGTTGGAACATAGGTCTAATAGTTAAGCTAAAACGGTAAAACCAATTTTTTAATTGGTATCAGAGTGTGGTCACTTATTGTTTTACCTTGGTTGTGTCAAGGAAAGTGAGATCCGATTTTACGATGGCAACAAGGGAAAGAACTTCTGTGTCTCGGTCACCTCTGCTAGAAGGAACAAACTACAATTACTGGAACACTCTCATGCATGTGTTTATCAATTCTCTGGATGAACTTGCATGACACTTTGTTGAGAAAGAGTGGAACCATCCAACTGAAGATGAAGAATCCAACTCGAAGGAAAAAGAAGGAGAGTTAAGTTCAAGGAAACAAAAGCTCAAGGATAAATCATCATGGTCTCCAGATGAATTGAAGGTTTCACTGGAGAATTCCAAGGCGTTAAATGCTATCTTCACAGTAGTGGATGAAAATCAATTTAAACTCCTTTCTACATGTCATCAGGCTAAGAAAGTATGAGATATATTACAGACTGTACATGAAGGAACCATTCGAGTACGTGAATCCAAATTGTAGATGTTGCCAACCAAGTTTGAATAATTGAAAATGGAGGAGAATGATACGATTGCCACATTCAATGGGAAACTCAGAGACATCTCGAATATGACTTATCAATTAGGAAAAGTTTATAAGGAATCTAAACTGGTGAAGAAAACCTTGAGATCACTGCCCAAGAGATTTGCTATGAAGATTGAGGCAATAGAAGAAGCTAGATATGTATCAACAATGTCTTTGGACGAATTGATGTGATCACTACAAACGTATGAGATGAGTATGAAACATGCTGCAAAGAAAACTCAGAAGGAGCTAGCTTTTAAAGCGTCTTCATCATGGGAAGATCATGAATCAATTAGTGAGGATGATATTGAAGAAATTGCTCTCATCACTAAGAATTTCTCAAGAATGATGAAGAAGGTTGTGAACAAGAAATCACAAGAGAGAACTGGAGGAAATAGACCACGCGAACAAAATTTTAGTAAAAACCGTGAAAATCGCATGGAGCAAGGAAACCAGCAGTTCACTAGAAATCAAGGTGGTGAAGCAAAACAGCAAGGACGGATTTAGTGTAAACAATGTGAAGGTTTTGGACATATTCATTTTGAATGTGCCAAAACCCAGAAGAAGCAAGAAAGATCGTATGTTACCCCATGGAGTGGGGATGAATAGGAACTTACTAGTAATTATGTGGCATTTGGAGCAAGAATTCGTGTTAAAGTTGTGGACATATGTTCCAACACAGATATTGTTGTATGTTCCAACATACGTTCTGTCGATACTTCTAGCGATGATTAAGATCAATCTGTGAGTGACGAATACATTTATGCTTCATATGAAAAAATGTATGACATGTGATTAATGGTGGAAGATGCATATAAATCCCTGAAAATTGAGAAAAGTTCAATTGGCCGAGGCAAAGATGGAATTGATAGTGCAGGTTGAAAAACTAAAGAGTGAAATTGAAGATCTAAATGTGAAAGTAAATTCTATAACTGAGAGGGAAGAATTGGCAGAAGCAACAATCAGGAAGTTAAATTCTAGTAAGGCAAAGTTAGACGACATTCTAACCATGGGAAAGAACTTCGGAGATCAACAAGGGATTGGTTATGGCAATGTATCATGCGATACGAGAAATTTCAAGCTATAAGTGCAAGTCATGAAGAGAAAGGTGATTAAGACTCGTCAGAGAAAGCCTCTCATCTGCAGTTATTGCATGTTTTAAGGTCATACCGAGAAATGGTGTCTCAAGTTACTGAGAGATATTATGAACGGACGACAACTGTCTATATGTTCCAACATAGATGATACCCAACGGTCATAGATGGTTCGAAAGGTATGGGTGCCTTAACACATGAATACTTGTTTATTTGCTCATACTTCTCTTATTGCACATTCGAGAGACTCGTGGTACTTTGATAGTGGGTGCTCTCGTCACATGACCGGAACTCATGAATTTTTGACAAAAATACAACCATGTGATAGTGGTTTTGTTACCTTTAGAGATGGAAAGAAGAGTCGAGTCATTGGCAAAGGTGATATGCACATTGAAGGATTTTTGGTGTTTACAAGTGTGCTGCTCGTTGAGGATTTAAAGGCATTTTTTTTTAGCATCGGTCAGTTGTGTGATGACAATATGACAGTTAAATTTCATAAAGACAAATGTGTGGTGAGACATGGGAATGATAACGTACTTTCTGATATTCGATCATCAGAAATTTTTTATCTTCTGGAGCAAGAAGTATGATTTTTAAATTCAAAACAAGATGAAGGCACACTGAGGCATAGAAAACTTGGTCATATCAACTACAAAACCTTGGTGAAAATTGCTAATTCAAAGTCAGTACGAGGAATGCCTATGCTTACGACTAAGAGTTGAATTGTATGCGGACCATGTTAGCAAGGTAAACATATTTGGTCTCCTCACTCTTCAGTACAATATATTACTACCTCAAGGAATCTTGAATTACTGCATATGGATTAAATGGGTTCAGTCAACACATCTAGTGCGAGAGGTAAGAAGTACATCTTTGTGTTTGTTGATGATTTTTCTAGATTTACTTGGGTGGCGTTTCTCAAAGAAAAATATGATACTGTGGATGTGTTTATAAGTTTGGTGATAAATTTGCAGACAAAGAGGGGAAGTTCGGTTAGGAAGATAATCAGAAGTGATCATGGCAGGGAATTTGAAAACTCTCAATTCAGTGAGTTTTGCGATGAACTTGGGATTCAACATGAATTCTTCGCTCCAATCACTCCACAACAGAGTGGCATTGTCGAAAGGATGAATAGAACACTTTGGGAGATGGCTCATAAGACATCTTACAAGATTCGGAAGGGAAGGAAACCAAGTGTATCTTACTATCACGTGTTTGGAAGCAAGTGTTATATTCTAAGAGATAGAGATCCATTGGCCAAATTTGACAATCGTAGTGATGTTGGTATATTTCTGAGGTATCCTGTGAACAGTCGAGCATACCGAGTGTATAATCTTCACACACACGCTTATGGAGTCAATCAATGTAGTTATGGATGATTCAGGTGACAAACGGGATTCAAAGGAGGAAGACGACGAACCATATGTTGAGTACATTCCAACACAGATTAATCTGCTAGTTTTGCCTAACTATGTTGGAACACATGATCAAGCAGAAGAGCAGCCGATGTCTGCAGAAGAGCAGCCGATGTCTGCAGAAGAGCAGCCGATGTCTGCAGAAGAGCAGCCGATGTCTGCAGAAGAAGAGTATGTTGGAAAATCCTCCCCCACACCCAGTCCATATGTTCCAACACAGGAGATACCGAAACCGATCTCAAAGAGAACCTGATCAACTCCTAGAGTGAACTATCGTGAGCTAGCTGGACTGCAATGTTTTATCTCACTCATTGACCAAAGAATTACAAGGAAACTTTACTTGATGAATACTGGACAATGGGAATGCAAGAAGAGCTCGAACAGTTTGAATGCAATGATGTGTGGTATCTTATTCCTCGTCCGAAAGGTGTTAATGTTATTGGTACAAAATGAATTTTCAAGAACAAGTCCGATATTGATGGACAGCTTACTCGCAATAAGCTAGACTGGTGGCACAAGGATATGCTCAAGTATAAGGTGTTGACTTTGACAAAACTTTTGCACCAGTTTCCGGGTTAGAATCTATTCGCATCTTGCTTGCCATTGCATGTACAATTAATTTTACACTATATCAGATGAATGTGAAAAGTGCCTTTCTGAATGGTGTGGTGAATGAGGAGGTTTATGTGGAACAACCTAAAGGATTTGAAGATCCTCATTATCCACATCATGTGTATCTACTTAAGAAGGCACTATATGGTTTGAAACAAGCACCTAGAGCATGGTATGAATGACTGCAAACTTTCTACTTAAGAAAGGTTATCGTCGAGTGGGAGTAGATCGTACATTCTTTGTGCTCACAAAATTATCCAAGTTCTTGATAGCTCAAATCTATGTGGTTGACATTGTGTTTGGCTCTACTTCATCATTTATGGTGCAAGATTTCACATCACTAATGCAAGACGAATTTGAAATGAGCTTGGTTGGTGAACTCACTTATTTTCTAGGGCTTCAAGTTAAGCAAGAGAAGAATGGTTTGTTCATAAACCAAAGCAAGTATGCTTTGAATCTAGTAAAGAGTTTCGGTCTTAATAGTGCACGTGCTATTTGAACTCTGATGCAACCACAGAAAAATTGGTGATGGATGAGAAAGGTGTTCCAGTCGATCAGAAATTATACAGAAGTATGATTGGGAGTCTGTTGTATCTGACTGCTAGCCGACCAGATATATGTTTCACCGTAAGCGTTTGTGCAAGGTTTCAGGCTGATTCGAAGAAATCTCATTTGACTGCGGTAAAAAGAGTTATTCGATATGTTAGTGGGACTTATGATTATGGCATCTGGTATTCTAAGAATCAAGATTCAATTCTTATTGGTTATAGTGACTCTGATTGGACTGGTAATGCAGATGATTGCAAAAGCACTATTGGAGGTTGTTTCTTTATTGGTACTAATTTGGTCTCTTGGTATAGTAAGAAGCAAAACTCAATCTCTTTATCATCTGCTGAAGTTGAGTATCTTGCTTGTGGAAGTTGTTGTGCACAATTATTATGGATGAAACAAATGTTGAATGATTATGGAATTCAGCAAGGGCCTCTAAAGATTATATGTGACAATCAAAGTGCACTTGACATCTCTAAAAATCCCGTTCAGCACTCTAGAACAAAGCATATCGACATCAGACATCACTTCATTAGATATTTGGTTGAAATAAGGGAGGTTGTGGTGGCCTATGTTCCAACATGTGAGCAATATGCAGATATATTCACTAAACCGTTGGACACCTCAACTTTTGAATTTCTCAGAAAACACCTTAGTGTGTGTTGAATGTGAGTTACACCTGAAATTCTTCTGTACAATATGTATATTTTATGGTTCAACAATTTTTTGTCCCGAAAATCATAAAACAAACAAATTAGAGAGACAAAAATAATAATAAAAAGGCGGAGAAGAAGAAAGTTGAAGTGGTTGGATAATATGTCGGAAGTTAAAGTTGTGACATGATTTGACTTGAGAAGAAGGGTTATTATTGCTTTGGTAAGATAAAAAGGTGGGCACAGTTAGAGAGGTAAAAAGGTGGACACAGTTAGAGAGGTAAAAGGGGGAAGGAGTTATTTTTTGTTCAAATTCTTCTATCTCCTCGCATTCCCTCTTTTACACATTGCACATTCCTTCTTCTACCAAAACTCTCAATTTTGGAAGTTATTCTACCAAGTTTTTTGAGCAATCTGTAAACTCCCTAACCTACTCCAAACTCTACCTTGATACTTTTATGATGGCCGGAAACATGAAGCCAATTCTACTCACTTTCGGTCATCATGTGAAGGAAGCAACAACCTCCAGCCAACCTGAGAAGAAAGCTTCCAGCAATGAGAAGCCTAAATTTCAAAAGGTAATAGTTTCTAAAACCACTCAAGTTAGTTGAAAGGGAAAGTTGTTTGATTCATTAGATGATTTTGCCAAGTGGATACAAGCAAACCGTGTTGCTATTGATTTGAGAAATCTAGAAAACCTTAGGGTGAAATTTCTAGATGTTGATATGGAAGAAGTGCTCTCTGGAGATATAGGGAGTTGTTTGACATTGAGCATTTTGAGGTTAAATTGTTGAGAGGTGAGTATAAGGAACATAGGGGGAAAGATATGTTCCATGTCTATATGTATATTCTAGGTAGGAGTTGCGAGAAAGTTGAAGAGATTTCTGATGCGGATGTTGAGGGCTTGAAAGTGATTAGGTCTACAGAGCAATTGAAGATGGTTCTGTTTGATGTCGTGAATGCCAAAAGGGTTGAGAAGCTCAGGGCTGTAAATCCTCCGGTGATAGTTCTGTCGGACAGTGATGAAGAAGTAGATGTTGGGTATGCTCCAACATACTAGCATGAAGATGAGATGGAGGTTGATGAGCCTGATATGGTTTCTGCTGGAGAAAGTCTAAGGGATCAATATTTCTCAATGGATGAGGATGCTGCTGATGATTATTCTGAGGGGTTGAAGAGAGAGGGAGAAGACCCCACAATGAAGACCGTTGAACCAGAGGAGAAGGAAGATGAGTATGTTCCAACACAGGAATAGTATGTTGGAACACACTTCACTGAAGATTCTAAGCATCAATATAAAGAGCATGTTCCAACACATGAACCTGTTCTCTCTTATTCCAGTGATGAAGTACTTGACGAATTCATCCAGAATAGAAAGGCTAAGAGGCAGGTTGATGAGGCTGAGTCATCACAGCCATCAAAAAAGAGCAAGGTGTCAGAACCCTCTCCCAAAAAGAAGAAGAGAACTGTACTACCACCTCCTCCGGTAAGTTATGCTCTTTCCGAAATGTACTATGATGCAAACTGTGAAGAGATGTGTGAAATATTATCTCAGAGGAAAGTAATTGCAGAACGGCCTGTAGATTTGGTAGCCTATAAACCCAGTGGATTTTATGATTTTCTTGAGATGATTGGAATGAAAAAGGCTACCATGGGTTTCTGTATTACAACAAACAACTAGTCTGTGAGGTGTATTCCAATCTTATGGCTGGGAATCTTGAGCAGGATTCACCCTGGTGTGACCGGGTGTATGTGAGAGGAAAGATAGTAAATTTTTTGGCTGAGAAGATTAACAGACTGTTAGGGGTGAAGATGCCAGACTTTGAGGGTGTTTTTTCTGAAGAATTGGAGGTTTCAGATGATCAAATCCTAACTGAGATATCTGGAGGAGTCAAGACAGAATGAGCCGCAACCGAATCTCAAGCTTCGTGCTTAACTTCTAAGTTCTTTGGGTTGTATCATGTGGCTGTAAATTGCTGGATGTCAACCTCAAACACCACAACCCTTACTCGTGAAAAAGGAAAGTTGCTCTACTGTGTTGGAACACAGAGGCCGGTTAACCTTGGCCTACTCATTCAACAGGCTATTGTGCGTCAAGCGATATCCTCAAAGGCAAAGCATGCCCTGGTGTATCCGTGCATCATTTCAGCACTGGTTAGAAGTGAAAGAGTCAAAGCTAATCCAAAGGACGATATTTTTGAGACTGAGCCGTTAAAGCCAAACAAGAAAACCTTTGGTTTGAGGCATGTGAAGGACTTACCATGGAAGCCGAAGTCTGCTGATTCTAGTTCTGCTCAAGAGGACAAACATGCTAAGTTTGAAGTTTTGAATGCTAGGTTGGGTGCTATTTCTACCTAACTTGTTGCTTTGGAGGCAGAGAAGACCAAGTTAGAGGCAGAGAGGGCTCAGTTAAAGGCTGAGAAAGCTGCTCCCGAACAGGATTAATTGCTAAAGGACTATGTTCCAACATAGTCAGTACTAGTTTCAGGAGGAGCGTCTTTGATTTTACTTGTTTTTATTCGTATTTGTTTATGACTTTGGCATGTTAATGGTCCCAAAGGGGGAGATAGATATTATTTTGGATTATCGCAATATCTTGGATATTATTTGGTGGTTATGTAATTCTGAATTATTTTAGATTTCTGGTACTTTTATTAATTCAGAGTTGGTTATTCATGTATGCTCCAACATAGAGTGATTTCTGGTATTATGATGATTATGTATGATGGAATTTTTTTCTCTTGGTTTTATTATTCCAAAATGGTTGGGTCCACAAAATGCCAAAGGGGGAGATTGTAAAGTCACGTGCATCTCATGGATTATTGTGTTGGCATTTGTGAACTATTTTTAAAAAAGAAAAATGTTCCGTGTTGGAACATACTGCGGAACATCAGTTTTGGCGACTAGAATATTGCTGCAAAATTAATTTATGGAAACTTGGAGTTTTAGCAATATCTGATTCATCCATATGGAAGCATAATGGTTTTATGGAAAATTCCTATAATTATGGAATTGGAGTTGTAGAATATTATGGGATATTTGAGAAAAGGAAAATCGCTTTATTTATGGGATTTGGATATGCTTCAGAAGCAGATAAGGAATAGGAATATTATGGAGATAATTATGGAGTATTTCGATCTGCATATTGACTATAAAATAGAGGACATTAACAGCTGCAAAGGAGTTAATTTAATTGATAAAAATCTGCACATCAGATTTATATCTTTCGAGAGCTTTGTAAGAGTCAGTTTTCATTTGTTCCAACATACGTGACCTGTTAATCAAGTTCAGAATCGTATACCTTAATTCCTCTAGAGGAGGAGATCCAGCATCGACGAGTTTCGAGGTCAGAGAGAGTCTGATCAAGGTGGATTGGAGCTTGCAAAATCCACACATTTAGAATTAGAAAAGATAAGTATAGTTGTATGATGTACTTTGTACTATATCTTTCTGATTAGTGGAATTATTCTGAACTGGGCCAGGCCTCGCAAACGAAGGTGAATTTCACCGAACTGTTTAACCAAGTTGTGTGTCTCGTGCGTTATTTACTTTACATACTTGGTTAAGTTAGGATCTGTTGGAACATAAGTTTGCTAATTAATCTAAAACGGTAAAACCAGTTTTTCAGTATTCATGTCAGTGGTGACTTTACCATCGGAGGGTCTTCCCCCGATTGATTCTGAAGGCTTTGTTTTACAGGTCACGGTAGGAGAGTCGGCGGAGCAACCCGATCGATTTCCAAGCGCATAAAAAACAAATATTTATTAGTCAATTTTGACGGCCTTTGTTCTAATTCCTTCTTTTCCTCCCGTTTCATTTTCAGACTGGAATCAGTGAGGTTAATAATAGCTTCAAGGGAATCGATTCCAGACTCAGTGTTGAGCCATTTGAAGGTAATAGTCACTGAGTTAGTCCTCAGGTTTTGGGTTTGATGAGGAGATATTGCTGGAGAAGAGGGGAAAATAAGTGCGTGGATGACCCGTTTTTGTGTTATAACCCTCTTTGACCCAGCTATGTTGACCCGCGAATGTTATCATTATTTATTTAAAATTTCTTTTTAATCCCTGATCTCACCATGTCTTATGGTAAGACGATCCTCACATGAGACTTTCTCAATAAAAATAACAAATTTCTTACCTTTACTTATAGCATTATTTAATTTTGAATTAATTTCAATTCTAATTAGTTATTAATTTTGTAACTTTCTTTCATTTAATGACAATGACTTTGGTCATTTTTTCCAAAATAAACCAATAAATTATGATTCTATTTAAGAGAGTAATAATTCAAATTAATTCATAACATTCAAATTAATTTCCACTATTAAAATTGAAATTTGAAAGTTAAGATTCAAATTAATTCTGAATTTTGTAACAGGTTTTCAATGAATTAACGGTTTTTGAATTAAGGACAATAATTACGATTAATTATTGCTAGACTACTTTCAAATCGTAAAAATTGGAAATTGATATTTGAACATTTGAAAATCGAATTTGGAAATTGAAATTTTCAAAATTGAGGAATTTTTTTAATAATATTTAAAAGGAACTTTTACTGAATAAACAACAAAAATTCTATCTAAGGAGGCTGAATATTTTAAGGAGACATTATGTCCCTCCACAAGTCTTTCCTGGAAAATATGAGGAAATTCTATAAAAGTGTTTTAAATTTATTCTAAAATCATCTATTTAATTGTTTGAAAAACATATTTGTGAAAAATGGCAAATGAAAATGTCGATACTGGAAATGTTGGTGAGTCGACGCCCCAAATTCAGTTTGAGAGTGGTCTACCACAAGTGGATTTGCCATTGGGCCAACCCACGGTAGTTCAGCCCAGGTTGTTAACCGTACGGTGGAGAAAGAAGTTCATCAAATCAGGCATATCATGCCAGCATTTCCAAATGCTCAACATGCGGGAATTTTTCTTGACAAGTCTGATGGAATGAGATTTAAGGAGTGGAGTGAAAAGATGCACTTCTTCTTGACCATGCTGAATCTGGACAAGTACCTCGAGGAGGACAAACTCGTTATCTCTCCGGATAACACTGATGTGTATGCCCAGGCAAGCCTTGACAATTGGATTCAAGGGGACTATATGAGCAAGGGCTACACAATAACACAGATGATTGACTCGTAGTACAGTGTGTACAGTGCTGAAAAAATGAGCAAAATTTTGTGGTTGGCCTTGCACAAGAAATGTAAGTCTGAAGATGCGAGCACAAAGAAGCATACATTGTCAAGGTTTCTGAACTACAAAATGGTAGACTCAAGAATGATCATGGAACATCTTGAAGAGTTGCGACTTATCACCCACGAGGTCATAGCTAAATGCATGAGGATTTGTGAAACCTTTCAACTAGGTGTCTTCATTGAGAAGCGTCCTACAAAGTGGGAGAACTTCAAGCACTATCTTTTGCACAAACAGAAGGCAATGTAAGTCGAGGACTTGATTGTCAAGATTTTAATTGAGTGAACTAACCAAAAGGCCGACGGGTGCAGCCTTATCAGAAAGTAAATCTGACAGAGCATAAGGGGAAGAAAAAAAGTTTCAACCCCAAAACTCGAGTAGATTTAAGAAACAATCTACTAAGAAGTTTAGCGGGAAATGCCAAAAGTGTCACAAGACTGGGCACAAGGCGGATGAATGTCACAACAATGTCAACATGAAGAAGGGAAAGGCTGTAGCCAACCTAACTGAAGGCCAGCTCTCAGATTCAGATTTGTGTGTTGTGATAATTGAAGTAAACATGGTTGGGAGGAAACCAAAGTAGTGGTGGTATGATACAGGTACCACCAGACACGTATGCTCAGATAGGGGTTTGTTCATAACATATCAGAAGAGCAAGACTAAAGAGAAAATCTTCATGGGCAACTTCACCACTTCAACAATTGAAGGTCAAGGGGAGGTCATGCTAAAGATGAATTCTGAAAGAAAGATGACACTGAATAATGTCCTCCATGTTCCAGACATTCACAAGAATCTAATCTCGAATACTCTCCTCTCTAAGGACGGTTTTATGATCAAGATAATGTCTGACAAGTTAGTCATCTCTAAGAATTGGGCATATGTGGTAAATGGGTATGTGAAGGATGGGCTGATCAAAATGAATGTAATGGCAGTCATCCCACAAACTGATGTACTGAGTGTTCAATGAATAAAAATAATGATTTTTCTTATATCGTTGAGTCTTTTAACATTTGGCATGAAAGATTGGGACATGTGAATTATAAATCTATTAATAGACTCATGATCATGAACACGATTCCAAAATGCAAAACAAGTAAAGACAAATGTGAAGTCTGCGTATAGGCAAAACTCATGAAGTCACCATCCCCACATGTGGAGAGGAAAACTGTACCTCTAGGTTTAATTCACACAGATCTATGTGATTTAAATTTTTTGAAAACTAGAGGCAGTAAAAAGTATTTTGTGACTTTCATAGAAGATTGCACAAGATATTGTTATATGTATCTATTACATAGAAAAGAAGAAGTTTTGGAAAAGTTCAAAGACAAGTTGGAAGTTGAGAACCAACTTAGTAGAACAATTGAAATTATCAGAAGTGACAGGGGAGGTGAGTATAATGAACCTTTCAATGAGTCCTGTAGAGAATATGGTATTGTTCATCAAACTAGTACTTCATACTCACATGATCTAACGGAGTTACGGAATGAAAGAACCAAACTCTCAAAGAGATCATGACTGCAATGCTACAAGAATTTGGGTTATCCCAGAACATGTGGGGGGAGGCTTTACTAACCTCCAACTACATTCTCAACAAGATACCATAAAAGGTGATGGAAAGACGCCTTATGAGTTATGGAAAGGTAGTGTACCTTCGTACAAATACCCGAAAGTATGGGGGTGCCTAGAAAAAATGGGCAATACCACCTTTAAAAAGGCCATATGACACATAAAACGGTTGACTGTATTTTCACAGGGTATGCACTCAATAGTAGTGCTTATCGATTCTTGGTGTACAATTCCAATGTACCAGATATACAAAAAAATACAGTAATGTAATCAAGAAATGTATCCTTCTTCAAAAACATGTTCCCGTGTAAGGACAAAGTAAGTCATAAACGGACTCGTGAAGAAGGAGAAACAAGTACTTCTGGTCAACAAACTATAGAGGAAATGATGAACCTAGACGTAGCAAGAGAGCTAGAAAGGAGAAAGTTTGGTCCTGATTTTGAAATGGATTATCTTATTAGAAAAATGATCTTAGAACATTTAAGAAAGTCATGTCTACACCGGATGCACCTTCGTATAAGGAAGCAGTGAACAGTGAAATTGACTACATTATGCAAAACCATACATGGGAGTTAACGGATTTTCCATCAGGTTCAAAAGCTTTGGGGAGCAAGTGGATTTTCAAAATAAAATACAAAACGGATGACTAATAGATAATTACAAGGTTAGGCTTGTGGTGCAGGGATTTAGGTAAAAAGAAGGCTTAGATTTCCTTGACATCTATTCTCCGGTTATGAGAATGGCTTCAATTAGAACACTAATAGCAATTGCAGCTGGTGGTGCAGCGGTATCATGGAAATCCTCAGGTGTTTTCCTCATCCACAATGGAATCTGAATTCGTTGATTTAGATAAAACCACTGAAGAAGCAGAATGACTTTGGAAATTTATGGAGAGCATTTGACTATAGGAAAAACCAGTGTCAGCATTAAGTGTACAAAGTGATCGTCAATCGGCTATACTTTGGGCACTGAGTTCCATATACAATGGTGAATCTCATCACATAAGAAGACGACACAAAACCATAAGACAGTTGATTTCAACAGGTGTAATCTCAAAGGTGTGTCATGAGATCAAGTTGTTAAGTCATTAAGAGGAATGACTTTAAAGCCTATGACTACAGAGGATGCTAGATAGTAACCCTACCTAGGTGATTGGAGATCCCAAAAAATAGGATCAATGGGCAAACAAAATCAATTTGAATCAATAAAAGCACTTTGAGATTTTTCAATCTCTGTTGAGTTCCTACGATGACTAGAAAAAAGTGCTACCTGTGCAAGTTAAGGTTAATCTTAACTTTTAATGATTCCATAGCTTGAACTAAAGTGGGGCATGACAGGATACCCTTTATGGTTAATCACCTCATGAGTGTGAAATGGGGCCGTTTCTAGGAGAATTAAGAGAGGTTGAATTCCCTAAATTCACTCATCAATAAAGTGGGGTAAAGTCTTTCTTCTTTTAGACCGACTAACTGTTAAATGAGGAAATTTTATAATTAGTGAGACTATATTTATTGCAATGAGATACACATAACTATGAGCGCCCGTCTCTTGAAAGACGGTCTTTTCATAAGTTATGAAAGACCAAGATTTAAAATGCAAATTAGAATAAATTAAAATAAAAAAATTAGCTTAAATTAATTGGATCATAAACTTATAACTATTACACATTACATAATAAATTTTTAATATTGCAACTGAAATCTTTTATTATGCAACGTGCAGTAGTTATAAGTTTATGATCTGATTAATACAATACAAAAATATTGTCTTGATTTCTACCAATTTACAGTTTAAACCTTGATTTTTTCATAACTTATGGAAATACCATTTTCAAGAGACGGGCTCAGGATTGTAAGATTTAAAATTGAAATGGATATTGTGACGTAGAGCAAGTCCAACTAATTATCTATAATAGAGATTTTCATTGTATTTAGATATTTTGGATAAATTTTTTGCTCCAACAGATTCTCTATATGGTTCTCCAAAATAGAGATTTTGATGAACTCGAAATTTGGTTCTCTCTATTGTAGGGAGAAAAGAAATTTTAGATAATGATATCATCAATGCAATCACTCATTTAACAATTTAAATTAATGTCATTTTTTCCTGCATGATAAGAGATACTAAATTTTAACTCTTTCACTCCCTACTAAAAATGTCACCATTTTCACGATACTTAATGCACAACAAAAACTAATAATTAATAGTAATATACTTTGTAACAAATTTAACAAAATTGAGCATAATAATATAATTAAATATATAAGATTTGAGTCAAAAAAATTTAAAAAATTACTCTCAAAATACATGTGGTGTTAATAAGTTTGGAAAGAGTAATAATCTCATTAGACTAACTATTAGACTAACAAATAAATTTACCCTTCATTTTTTCCTTTCATTCTTTCCCTATATTGATATTTTAGTTTTCTTATCCCCTTCTATAATCAAATTTTGATTGATGGTAACATAAATCTTATATTAAGAAATTATTCTTTTACTACTTATTGTATTTTTAACATTTCATTTTTGTTGAATAAACACATAAAATTGAACCATTGAAATATCCTATTGTTCTTTTCTCATTTTTAAACTATTCATATGAGTAATCGCTTATTTAAATTTTTATGGTATTTTAAATTTATAATTCTCAAATAATAATTAACATGAATCATGATGTAAATATGATATTAAAAGTCTTGGGAAAGACGGTCTTTTCATATACTTATGGAAAGATGGGGTTTAATTATAATAATAAAATATAAAAGGTCTTTGTTGCAATATTAAAGTTTTATTATGCAACGTGTAGTAGTTATCAATTTTATAACCCGGTTCATACAACCCAAAAATTTTATCTTAATTTATTCAAATTTACACTTTAAACCTTGGTTTTTCCATGACTTAGAGAAACACCGTCTTTCAAGAGACGAACTCTAATATGTATTTAAATGTAAAAAATATAAAAATATATAATAAAAAAAATGCACACTTACACACTGTTAAATGTTTTTACTTACACACGGTATTGCTTAAATTATACACTAAAGTTTAAGTTGGTTACGATTTTATAAATTAGATTTAGTATTTTTTTTACATGTTATGTGTTATCTTACATCCATATTTATAACTAATAAGACTTTTGCAATTTTTGAAAGGTCACGTAGTTTTATAACTTTAATTAAATAATTGACATACATTTCATATTCTTATCATATAGGAATATTTTTTTTATAACATAAAGTATTTCTATAAATATAGATTATTTTCATTTATTTAAATATAAGTAATTATTTATTATATATCAACTAACATTGAGTAAATTTCTTCTTAAATTGAATATATATTTATTAATATACAAATTTATTCTAAATACTACATTGTGTACAATGGTCATATAAATATTTAAAAAATTATGAGTTATTAGAATTGTAAATTATATTATATTATTCATTTTCATTTATAAATCCGTGCATCGGTACGAGTATTATCTAGTTGTTTATATATTTCGACACATTTAAACAAATCAAAACTATAGAAATCTCGGTACAATAGATAAAAACAAATGTCAAATCAGCTCAATTATAATGAATTTAAGGGTGACAAATAGGCGGCCGGGTCGAATATGAATTGGGTAATATGAGCAACTAAAAAATATGAGTATGACCCATTTTATGACGGGTCAAAAAATGGGTAGGATCAAAATGGGTTGGTTTGAAACTCGTTCAATCCACGGGTAAAAAATCATTCATCTCACGGGTAAAAAATGGGTAAACCCATGTATGAACCAATATGGATTTATATACCGAAAAACCCACGAGTTTCAACCCATATCTTGACACATATGAGTTTAAATACCAATCAATATGGATAAACTCACGAATTTCAACCCATATTTTGACACATATGAGTTTATATACCAAGTCATATGAGTAAACCTGCGAATTTCAACCCACGTGGGTAAACCCACAGTCAAACCATAAACCCAAACTGCCTAACTAATATTTTTCAATTACCCATTCGCGTTTAAAAATAAATAACCCGCTTGATCTGTGGTTGCGGGTCTATTTTGTCACCCCTAACAATGATATGTCTTATGGTTAGTCGGTCAAAAACAAAATTTTGTAAAAAAAAAATACTCCCTCCGTCCCATAGAAATTGACTAGAAACTGGCACAATTTCTATTTTCTTCCGTCCCACAGAAATTGGCAGAATTCAATTCTTAGCTAAAATGGCAAAAAATGAGTTTATTTATTTACTATATCCATCAAGAGGTTGATTAAATCTACTAGTCAACTCTTTCATTACCAAAATACCATTCATTTATTTCTCATAAACACTTCCACCCATCTTACATAAAACAGCGATGCAAAAGTAATTGTGTCAATTTCTATGAGATGGGGAGTATAATTTTTTTATTGAAACTAAGTTTGATTGGGCTGGATTAGCTTTAATGGAACATTTTAATTGGGTTGAGAAGATTGCAAGGCCCAACCAACTCAAGCCCAACTTAAGTCCATACACTCGATGTCCCTATTTATAATAAACCCCATCATCTAATCCTAAACTCACTCACTCTGCCGAAGTCTTCCCGCTGCCGCCAAGGTAGCCTCTATAAACCCTAATCGATCTCCTATAATTCGTTTGTATCCGGTAGCCTCCATAACCCCTAATAGATTTACTACAATTCGTTTGCATCCGGTATGATTTTTCCTATAGTTCGCTCGGTATGGATGATTTGTGCGTTTGATGAATCTGTTTGAGATGTCATTGTGAGCTGTTATTGATCTCGACATGTTATTGTGTCTTAGACGCTCATAGATCTGACACTATACCTGCTGATTTTAGTGATTTTAGGGTTTGTTGTGAGGTGGTTGAGGTTACACTGCTTTCTTTATTATCTAGTGATTAAGTACAGATTCCATGAATATGTATTGTTCTGAATTCGAGCTTTGAAGCTCATTTCATCTGAATCGGTTTGTGTGCCATATATATATTTGCTCATAATATAGTGTAGAAAATGTTTATTACGGGCTATGCTGTTTCTGTCTTTGCTGGGATAACCCGGCTGTACTTTTTAAAAGTAGGTGATTAATCAATTTATTATTTTGGTGTTTGAGTGTAAATTAGGAATTGAATAGCAATTGAGGTGCTGTAATGTTATGTTTAGTTGCAATTGTCCTTATTACTTGATTTCTTCTGAATCAGGTGTTTTTGAGGAGCTCTTACTGGAAAGATGGGTCGCGTCCGTACCAAGACAGTGAAGAAGTCGTCCAGGCAGGTGATTGAGAGGTACTACTCCAAGATGACTCTGGATTTCCACACCAACAAGAAGGTGTTGGAGGAGGTTGCTATCATTCCAACCAAGCGTCTGCGCAACAAGATTGCTGGGTACTCTACTCATCTCATGAAGAGAATCCAGAAGGGACCTGTCCGAGGCATCTCGCTTAAGCTGCAGGAGGAAGAGCGCGAGAGGCGCATGGACTTCGTACCTGATGAATCTGCCATCAAGACTGATTCCATTGGAGTTGACAAGGAGACCATGGAGATGCTTGCGTCCATTGGTATGCCCGAACTTCCTGGAGTTGTGGTCAGGCAAAATGAAGAGGAAGTTGCCCCCGGTGGTTACGGAAGAGGTGCACCTGGTGCTTTTGGTGCCAACAGGAGGCCTTACTGATCATGTTCTCGAATCTCATGTTTAGGTGTTTTTTTTGGTGTTTGTCTTAAAATATGTCAACAACTTTAGTTGGTGGAGTTTGAGAAATGGCAAAAAATTGTTCTATGGATAATTTGAGTTCTTAGGTTCTACAACAAACTTATCTCCAGCCTCTGTTGGCCATTTTTGCGTATCAGTACATTTGCCTTGGGTTATAATTTGTTGTTTGTTAATTCTAATTCTATTGCAGCAGCCTCCATTCTCGTGCTTGTCCTGTCAAAAGGAAAAGTTGTCATTTGCCTGAAAGCTGTTTTTACTCTTTTTTTTGTTTTAATTAAGACCACCGAGGTGGGGGGATTAATAGGTACTCCAAACCTTTTAAACAAACAAAAGTAAATTGTCATGTTACACAAAAATGTTCAAAACTTGAACGAAAACTATCTGTCACTGTAGTGAATCAAGAAGATTGATTCGCCAAAAGTAAACCATTAATATGAAGCGCTTCCAGGTGTAACGAACTCCGCCCCCTGCGTCGAATATTACCCTGGCCGAGCTTTATTTTAGTGGTTTTGAGTTGTGTGTAGGCTTGAAAGTAACCGGACACTTTGAGTTGTTGGTAAGCTAAAATCCGTAGACACTAACTAGCACACTTGTTGCAAAAGAACTTGTCCGTACCTTCCGTTAACTAGTTGATCAACTCTGAAGTTCAGCTTTGTCCAGCAGAAGTTGTCATTTTTCTCTCGGGGTCAGATCCTGAAAAGAGCATTTCCCCTCCATTTTTTTTATCCCTGCACCTTTTAGCAAGCATGTCCGCAAGCTGATTCGATTCCCTGCATACAAAGATTAAGGAATAAG